>VZRN01000404.1:2128131-2178816 GCA_013397935.1 Dasyornis broadbenti
ATTGGCCAGCGGCCCCCCCCGCCACGGCGCCGCGGCTTTCCATTGGTGCTCTCTGCCCGTCAATCACAGGCATCGGGACCCGCCCCCTTTCCCACTCCAGGTGTGAACGCGGGCGGCCGCCGCCCCCCCGCGCTGCCCCTCTTAAAGGGGCCGCGCCCGGCGCTGGCTCCCTGCCCTTTAAAACGCTCCCTGCCGTAAATCCGGACAATCTGCTGGGACACCAGGGCCGGGGGGCATCCCTACACCTCGGGGTGTCCTTCTCCGGACTCCACGAAGCGGCCGTGTGGCTGCACCCCGCAGGGACACGCGTGTCCCGCCACGACCCCGTGGCAGGAGTGGCTCAGTTATCCACGCGTGCTGCAGAGCACACCTAAGCGGAGGCTGCACCTCCCCAGTGTCCCCTTCTGTGTGGCAGATGTGGAGGTGCACCCAGCCCTGAGCGGGTCGGAGTGTGACTCACCAGCGAGCTGCACCGAGAGCATTACGGGCACATCTCGTTTTAGAGCATCCATGCGCTCCAAGGACTGGATTTAGAGGCTGCTCCCGAGCTTAGTGGAGAGCATCCAACTGGCTTTGGTCAAGTTTGGATGTGGCCCAACACAGCATTTAGGGCAGGAAGCTCTTGGAGTGTTCAGCGCACCCACGGCGGGCGGGAGTGAGATTTAACCCCTTAGAGCACGAGTTAGGTGGGGAGAAGAGGGTTATTTTAGGGAGAGAAACACATATCGCAGCACAATCCTGCTTCCGCTACCTCTAATTAGATTTCCAACTTTCTACTTCAGATTCTTCCTCAGTGCAGGGACAGAGCCATATTTCCTTTCTTTAATCATGCTGCTCAATTGTATATATATCTTCCCATAAAACAGCTTGCACAAGGGCAATGGCATTTCAGGCTCAAAGCAGGTTCAGAGCAGGACCCAAGTTGTACAAATTCCTGAAAGGCATCAAGCCTGGATTGGTGTCACCTAGAGGATAGGTTGGTTCAGCTGAATAAAAAAAAGTGGTGTACTGTTGAATTTACTGGTAAGCCCAGCCAAAGAAACTGCGTTTGGCCCACAGGTTTTGAAAGTCCCATGTCAAAGCCTCGGTATCTCTTCCCCACGCAGGACGCGGAGTTTTGGCAGCCTCACGAGTATCATAAGGAGAATGAAGACACATCTGTTCTCCATACCCATGTGTGGGAACCTGCAGCAAGAAAAAGCACCACAGTGAAGCATTATCATTGACTGAGAGAGGAGGAATGCAGGTGACAAGCCTACCTTTAGAGCAATGAGCAATTGGGATTTTGAAGCCTGGGCTTCAGTATTCCTGCCTGTAGTCCCAAAACTGAGCAAAAATCTTGCAAGGTCTTTCTCGACCATCAGTATCAGTGATCATGGTGATAAAATGCTACCTTGATGATGTGAGGGAAGGTATGAGAGGAGACCCATTTTTGGGAAGCTATCACTCTGGATGAGGACATTCTCACCCCCTGCCTAATCTCCTTTTCTTCTAAATTTCTTTCAGATTGGTCAATGGAACCATGAATTTCTTCTGACACAATGCACAGGGACTTTCTGGGTTACTCAGCCAGCTGCCTGACACAGACAGCAGTCAAGTCTGCTGCTGGGTCCAAAAGCACTTTTATAGAGAGGATTTCTCTTGCCCAGTAGGGAAGACATAGAGATAAAAAGACCTTTTACTTCTTTTACAGTGTTTTCAGATTCGAAAACCAGGCTTTTCAATTAACTTTAACAATTCATGTTAATATTTTTTAATGTTACGGCAAGAGGGTGGATATGGAGTTTGCCATGGGGAGAGAGAGATCCCAAAGCTTTAGATAACCTTTATAAAACAGAAATCTAGAAGCAGCTCTGCTGGAAACTGGGTCCAATCCCCTCACATGTGCACGAGATCTCTTTGCACAGAAAATGAAGGTAGCTGGTAGGAACTGAGACTCCTCTCAGTTGTGCTCTCCCTCATCCCTGAGTCAATGCCTGTGCTGGAGTCTGTGTACAGCATGGAGGATGTTTCTTCCTCAAACCTCATTAAATCTAATTAAATAGCTTACAAAAGTATTTATGGAAACAAATTTTAAAATGGCAAAGGCATGCCAACAAGGAAGATACTTCTAATTCTGCCGGTGTCTTTTTGTGGATTTGGAGTTGGTTCAGAAGTGCACACTTGGAAGGTAATTGCTGACAGCATGCAGAATCCATCAAGCTATAATTAACACTCTACTATTATTCTAATTGCCTCACTCAAGCTTCTGTGTTTTTTAATTGTAGAGCAATTTGCCAATAGAGAATTTAATTGCAATACATATTTTATACATTTTGGGACAAAGGATCATTATTTCCACTTCAGCAAAAGTGTTCCTCAGTTTTTAATAGCTTACTTTATTCATTTCTGGGATTTTTAATTTTTTTCCCCCCTCTATACAGGAATTTGATTGCAACCTCTTGTGAAATTAGCAATGATATAATATCCAGGAGTGCCTGGAGGCTTCAGTTTGGATCATGACTCTATTAAGCCAGGAACTGTACATACATGTATCAGACACAGCCCTGAGGAGCTTGAAATCTAAACAGAGAAGACAAACTGAGGTGAGAACAGAAGCGTTATCCTGCTTTCCAGCTGGGGAAGCAGCCCCAGATGAGTCACCTCAGGTGACCCCGCGCTCCTGGGGCACAGCCAGGAACTCACATGAGCCCTGGGCTCAGGGCACCCTTCTTCTTCAACATGAACAGAGTTTCTGTCTCCTGGTTCCTGCAAAAGTATCTCTCTGTGATTTAATTTGCAGGCTAGACCTTCCAAATAAGTTCTAACCACTCAGGATCTACAGCTGGTTTTCATGGATGCCCTGGTGAGCTGCAGAGCACCCCAGAGGTGTCACACTTGCTGGAAGACAATGACAATGCTGTCAGGCTTTGGGAAGGATGCGTTTGACTTCTCCTGGGACAGGCTCAAGATTGGATACAGTGAAATAGAAAAGGATGGACCTTTGCTCTTGTTGCCCATCCTTGTATTTGACATTTTTCACTCACTCCTCCATTCACTCCTGTCTGCAGGGCTACAAATGCCTCTGTAACAACATTTGCTGCCTTCTAATAACTTCCATGCTGACTTTACACCCAACACCAAAGGTGCTGAGTTTTGCAAAATGACTGATGCCCGTGGCTACAATCCCTTGTATTGTCAACCCTGGTGTCAATCAATATTGTCATGGTGCCAAATGCTTAGAAAGTTTTCAGCAGGTGTGTTGTGGAGACAGTGTACAAAGTCACAGTGATTATTCAGTACACGAGCAGTCACATTTATACATGGCTAGCAATGGCCTGTGGTATTAGCTGCTCATGATTTGTCTTCTGCCATTCAGGTTGCAAGAGATGGTTTCTCTGGTATGACCAGATCAACCACAGCATCAGCATTCCAGAGGTTTATTAGTTGATCTGGTTACACCAGATCTGCAAGGACAATTTTGTGGCTTGTTGCTACCCCAAGCTGGTCTCTTGCCTCTCTTGGATCCCAACCCCTCTCCTCAGAGCTTGTTTTGTTGGTACAACGTGCAAGATGCATGACGTGATCCACAAGTGCCTAGAAGCAATGACTGGTGATAACATCACTTCTCACTGCTCAAATGGGCGAAGCCAATTCAGCTTAGCAGGAGGCAGCATATGACAGTGAGAATTAAAGGAAGAGATGGTCAAATCAAGTTTCACTATAGGGTCAATAACAGTGCTGACATGAAAGTTTGCCTTGGGCTCAAACTCCAAAGAGTTTGCCTTGCAATGACACTTAAACCTTTTCTTCTCTTAAAATTAGAGGCTGGTGCTTGAACTCTGGTCCTCCAGGAACGTAAAGTCTTTGATCAAGACCAGATCATGCTTCGTTAATGTGAGAGTTCACTCGAGTAGCTGCTGTCATTTCATTTTTCACAGGCAATGAGTTAAATTGCTTTCTCAGCCTGGGACTGGCACAGGCAGTTTGCAAAAAACGGTGCAAATAACTAGATCCAATTAACTAAATCCACATTCTGTCACAACTTTGCCACCTCTGCTCCTTTTTTTTTTTCCATCCTGAAGGACTTCTTTTAAGCCTTTTGTATAAATATGTGTATTTATCTCATCTTTCTAAAAGTAGACTATCAGAATAGCACAACAGCAGTTTCTTGTCAAGGCAGAAGGAAAGGAGAAAGGGACTGTTAACACTAGAACATTGTCTGCCATTTAGATGGGCAAAATACCTGATGAGAGTGACGGTTTGAATGTAAACCTGTAGCACTCAAACCTGGAGATTACACTCAACTGCTTAAAAGTGGGGGGTTTTTTGGTAGACAAGGCAATGGACTGACTCCAAGAGCAGGAAAAAAGCTGGTAGACCTGCAGTCTGAACACTCTCTGCTTGGATTACATGTTTCAGCATAACATTACACTAATCACACTTGAGCTCCAAAACCCAGAAGTTTCCCCAAGCCCAGAGAGAGATTTGGCCCCATGTACAAGCTGGCAGGTTTCAGGCTTTGCTCTTCAGATCTGGACTTGGACTCAGATCTGTGCCAAGGCTCCGACAGCAAGAGCAGAGCTGGAGACTCAGCTATTCCCAGCAGTGACTAGTGCTAACAGTGTTTATGCTATGAGGAGCTCTATTAACTGGCATAATAACCATAATTACATGGTGTAACTTCTGCTCATTGCTCTCACCTCTAGGCTGAGATAGAAGCGTGGAGTTCTTGCAGCCCCAGAGGAATGTGTTAGATGAAATGATGCAAGTGCAGCAAGGAAGCTGGAATCCAGCTGTAGATAAAATTGGAGTCACCTGCCCCTGCTCAGAGAAGAATAGAAAAATAAAACAGAAATATTGGAGGAGGAAGAGTTTAACTTCTTATTCAGATAGAGATGCTTTAAATCAAGACTATTTCTTCACTCAGGACAAGTCTCTAGGAAGGGCTAGAGACTCCATGTGCAGCTGAAAAACAGTAGATGCTTTATTTTACTGTAAGCCCTTGCCTCGGTGTAAGTGAAAAAATGAGCCACCAGCTTGCTTAATGAAAATAATAGGTTCCAAAGGGTTTCCAGAGGAAGGTTTGTATTTCCTTGCTGGTGACTCTTAACTCCCAGTGACTTTCATGGCAAACAAAGGTAACTCACCCTGCCCCAAAACACCTCCCACCTCTTCCTGGCCTCAGATAAGGAAAAGCCCCCATGGAGTGAATGCAGGGTGCCCACTGAAAAAAAACTGTCACGCTGAATATTTATTATTCAATAGCTCACTGTCCAGTCTTCGTTCAGCAGATGAAGGGCACCATCAGCAGGGGTGGTCTCTGCCTGGCGGGGTTTTCAAGGCAAGTTTAGCTGAGGGTTGCACAAGCTAGGGCTGTTCTCAAAGGTCGAGATCCCATATAACAATTACAGGAAGATGACTGCAGAATGACCACAGCAGCCAGACTTTGGAAGCATCTGGAAAGCAAGCACTGCCTTACAGGTCAGAGCTGGTTTTTCCCAACTGTTGTCCTTGATCTTTATCCGTACTGGAAGTGGGGCAAGATACCTTGTGACAACTTTTATTGGGACTCAATTACTGCCTCTGTGATTACTATGGGCTGTTACAACCAAACTGTCTCTTGTTGCTTCATCTGGCTGGAAGATATTAAGATTTGTCCGCCGCTTCATCATATTTTGATCCCTTGTTTAGGAAAGAAATCTGTTTCCTTGCTTGAGTGCCTCATTCTTGGCTAGCGGTTGAACTGCAGGCTGATATTTCTGTTTGGCCCTTGAAGCCAGCTATTAACCACACATCTCATCCTGCTGGTACCACCCAGGAGTGCATCAATACTGCAATACAAATGGCACAGCATCATTATATGAAGAACAAAATATGTGGCAGGGCCCTGCTGTGGCTTAGAGGCTCTGCGAAGAATCTCTCAAAATATCTTAGACATCTGCCATGTGTAAAATCTCATGATTGTTCTCCAAATTTTTCTCTGGATACATCAGCCTCTCCTTCACTTCTCTATTGGTCTCCCTGTGCCAGCACATGTGTTCTTACCAGCAGTATGTGACACAAGGCTTGTTTTCCTCCACAGTTATTCTATTTGTTCAGTACCTGAGGTATTCTCTGGTTGAGACACCCTAAATCACTCTCATAGTGCACAGTTGGGATGACATGAAGGATTATGACTTCATGTGGGAATTAAGGAAGAGCAGATGAAAGCTTAATAGACACAGACCCTGGTTTATGCCAATGCCATAACTAATTAGGAACAGGGGAAGCAAGAAGATGGGAAATGTCTCAAGCTTCTCTCAACGTCTGCCATGGCACATGAATGAGTCTCTGGCATCACCACACCATCATTGCAGTAGTTGGACAGCTTTGTCCACAGATCCAGTGATGGATGTTTGGAATTCGTACATAAGCTCTGTGTGCCTTCAGTGACACCCATTTCTCAGCACACGCCTTCTCCATCTCCCACAGGATGTGAATGACCACGGGAAGTTGCAGGGATGCAGAACAATTGTTTCCATCGTATCCCAGGAGGATTGCATTCCTTTTGCCTTTAAGATGCTGTTGCCATCGGCTCTGCAGGAAGGCACACTGTAATGTAGAGCTCACACAGGAATGAGATTGAATCCCTTACCAGCTTGTGATCAGAGGCAGCACTGATTGAAGAGGCACAGGTTGCCTTAGGTCCCCTACCAGCCAAATTTGAAAAAGGAAAAAAACAAAAACACTCCAGTATGATGTAACGTCTCTTGGATTAGAAGAAACTACATAGAGCTTTTAGCCTCACAACTGTGCTGCTCCAGAAGGGAGCTAAATTCAGCTAGGATTTCTTTTTGTTCTTTAGCTTTCTTATTTTTCTCCAAGAGTTCTGCATTGATCCCTTCCATACCACTTGGCCAGAACCTCTCTATTCTGCTTACCCTAGACAATATATTCTTTTAGAGGACCCATAATCAAATACCTTGAAGGTACAGGCAGACCAACCAACCCCCTCTGCTCCTCACATAGCTGTGGGAGCCTCATCTGCTCCAGGACACTGAGAGGGAACTCTTCCTGAGGGCAACTTAGGGAGCAGGCAATGTCCAGCAGGACTCCCAAGCTAGGAGGTGGAAGAAGGAAACAAAAAATGCCACTTTTGCCTCCTGCTTACCCCACTTGTGATGAGGTTTTTTTCGTCGCTGACTCCAGCTGGCAGCAGTGTTGTAAATAGCCACATGCCCGGTGGACAGGCTTGCTGAGAGGAGAAAGGGGAGCTGAATTCCCTCCCTTCTGCTCCATCATCACCACCTAATGCTGCACAAACCCTTGGCTGCACAGCCCTTCCCTTTGAACAAGGGCTATCTTCAGCAGAAGTAAACTCTCCTCCCCCCAACATTTATGGGGTGCAGGGTGTCTGTGCTTGGGTCCCTGGATGGGCTCCACCTGTGGGCTATCATCAGGCACCACCTGCACTGCCCCAAGCCTTTATCCTTCAAGGGAGTCTTGAGGGTGAAGTGGCAAATGGTGGGTGCTCTTTTTTTTTTTTTGCATTGTGATCTTGCTGTTTTGCCAGAAATACCTGAGCTGTGCTTCGGATGATTCCTTGTTTCTGACTCTAGGACTTGTCCTTATTTTGGCCAGAAGGAAACGTGTCTGGGGTGTGCTGGATCTTTTTGAGTGCATGGTGGAGCCTTATGACACTTGGACTATCTGTCATGATCCCAAGCTACAATGTGAGGGGTAAGTGAATGAGATTTGCTTCTCTTGTTAAATGTTATTTTATCAAGTGCTATCTTTGGTCTGTTCACCTCCAGTTACACTAATAATTGCTGAATGACTGAGCTCCTGCCTTGTTTGAACTGGTGCTTCTGTGTGAGACGTTTCCTTGGGATTTCAGACGCCTCCTCTATTTCAGCACAGAGCCCAGACTTGGATGTAGTCGGGAGGGGTTGCTGCTTCCAGTGCTGGGGGCATTCTCCATCAGGGCTGATGGTTTCCCTTGGCTCCTTGTCTGAGGGCTCTGAGGCTTGGGCAGTAGCACTCCTGAATGCCTTTCTTTGGCAGGGTACAGCATAGACACAGTGCATGGAGGCAATGCCGAGCTGAGCCTGCTTTGTCTCTGGCATACCCAGTCTGTGAAGGCTGGGACAGCTTCCTTACACATGGCAGCCTCCAGGTGACTGGAATCCTCCCATGGATCACCCATAATTTGCTAAAAGTTGGCTCTCTGTGTTAATGTAAGGCAACACGTTGGAAAAAGCCATTAATCACGGCGAGTGTCGGTGGCTGCTGAGTGCGCACCTGCGAGGCTGCAGCCTTGGGAAACAGCATTTGAGCAATCTGCACGCCTCTGACAGAGTGCCTGGGAGTTTTTCCCATTACATCACTACTGGGGCCAGCACAAAGGCTATCTGGGTTGCTCAAGGAAGTGTATTGTGGAAAACAATCTCACTTTGATGACTGATCCAGGCATTTATTTAGGCAAAGCAGAAGAAGTTGCATTGGCTCATTTGATCTGTGCTGTTAATGGGAGACAACTCAGTGCATGCTTTTGTTGTGCTTGCTCTTGCTTGCAGAAGTCCTTGAGAATTTTTTTTTTTTTTATGAGCAAAACTGTCTATCCCTTAACGTGGCAATCATGTCAGTGTCACAATCCTAATTATCACTCAAATTTTCCAGATGGGATTTTTTCCAAAATCTGGCTCAGAAGAATTTGCCCAGGTTTAAGGAAGTCACTGAACATGATACTGAAAAACTAGAAAAGCATCTGTATGTTACAAGAAAATAAAAGACAGGATGCAGCGTGTGCAGCCACGGGATGAAAATAAAATAGCTACTTGATTTCTAACTGCATGCATTGCTTTTACACCAGAAATGTGTCAGTAGCCCCCTGTGTCCTTTTTGCAGCAAAGATGCAAAAGTTACTGATTCCCTGAGAGAAGGAAATCTGTTACACAAATCACACTGATCTCTGGGGCTGTAGCTGGAGCACCTTGCAAAACATTTACTTCTTTTTTTAACATTTGTTCTCTGTTAACATTTCTCATATGTTAGTGGCTGTTATTAAAGATTTGATAAACGGTTTGAATGAAAGACTGGAAGACAGGGCCAACTGACCCCTTTGAAATTTTGTTTACTCTCTATCTAGATATTAATTAAACAAAATAAATTGATCTTCTGGGGAAAAAAAGAAAATACAAACCAACAAAATCATGTGGGGCTTTCAACAATGTAATATATGAACATAAAAGGTGAAACTTGGTGGAAGAGGCTGACAAATGAATGTTATGCTCTCCTCAGATTTACATCATATGCTAAAACATGGTGTCACTGCAGGATTTTTTGCTGTCATAGCAGTTTTATCCCCTTTTAAATCTAAGGGTTAATATTTATCACCCTCAAAGCTGTGGGAGAGGAAGGGTTTTCAGTTCCTTGTTTTAGAGACACTCTCAAAATTCTCCTCATTAGAGACAAAAGGCCACAGTAAATAGCAAGGCATTATTAGTAAAAAGGCAAGAACCTGCAATGAGAAGAAATCTTCTCCAACTTTCCTTAAGGTAAAGTCACTGGCAATAAATCTTTCCTCCTAACCTGGTCTTTGAAAGACTCAGCAAGACTTGTCCATAGCTGTTTCTTACATATAAGTTAGTTCTGTTTGTCCAGCTCTACACTCACAGGTCCACCAGCACCCCCAGGACAGCTCCAAGGGAAACTGGCTCCATTCCTTCTCTTCCTGCAACAGGTCAAACAAGCAGTGGGCACTGAAGACTTCCAGAGTTTCCAAAAACCAGAACAGCCCAAGGCATAGCTCCAGCCAGGACTCTTCTGAATGCCTCTCCTAAAACACTGAAATGGGGAGGATCCTAAAAGTGGTGCCCGGGGAGCTGGAAGTCATGTCCTAGGGATAATGGAGGGTGCAGATTTGTGGTGGATTTGATCCAGAGTGACTGACAGCTTATCAGGATGCTGACAGAGCCCATGGTGGGAGTCCCCTGCACAATGTCCCTCAGTCTTTCCCATCCCCTGCCTTTGCTGCTGGACCATTTTTCTGCTTCATGGGCTCCAGCAATGGCTCATCACCACCTCTTCCTTGCAATTAATTTTCCACAAATTTTATAGAGTGTGTATAATTTTTATTTTATTTTATTTTTTCAGAAGGGGTTTTTTCCTAGCTTTAACGTGACCTCAAAAGCCTGCTGCAGTGTGAAGCTGGAGGAAGGCAGAGCTGTGTGCGTGCCTGGTATCGCCCGCATGCGCCAGACCCTGCAGCTACTCATTCCTTCTTGTGCAGGCAGCTGAGAGCGTGACAATAGCACTTGGATATCATCCCATTTCCTCCCCCTTAAACCTGAGCGTTGTCTTCCAGGTGTTATAGACGTTTTTGAAGTCAAAACACTTGCCAGCTCCAATTAAACTTGTGGTTTGCGGACAAATTGGGAGCCGGCCGGAAAGGAAGCTGGCGGAAGAACAGCTTTGTACATGTAAGGGGTTCCAGGGGAGCTGAGTTTCCAAAAATTTTGTGGAAATAGTCATCAGGGCGGAGATGAGACCATAGTGATCTGCCTTTGGTAAGGAAGGTATAAATGCACAGCTGCATGGTGACTGCAGTGAAGGACTCCTCAAGAGCAGGGGCCTGCTGTGGTTGGGTAGGGGCAGCTCCTGTTAGAGGTTAAAAATGGCAGAATTCAGGTTTCATTTGTCCAGCTCATGGTCCCAAAGCCCAGTCTCAGTGCCACATCTCTGGGTGTCCTGCCTGCAGGGGCACCAGGGGCTGGAATTAGATTCTACACGGGCATGGTGTGCTCATGGCTTTTTTTACAGTGAGGGTGGTAAAGCACAGGCACAGGTTGCCCAGAGAGGTGGTGGATGCCCCATCCCTGGAAACATCCAAGGTCAGGTTGGACAGGGCTCTCAGCAAACAGATCTAGTTGAATATATCCCTACTCATTGCAGGGGGTTAGACTAGATGGACTTTAAATGTCCCTTCTAACCCAAAAAATTTTGTGATGTTTTTGGGACTATCTCTACATTTTCCCTGCTTCCCTCCTTCCCTCCTTCCCTCTCTGTTTTGGCTACTTCAGCCTCCAATCCTTCCTTCTCCCTGACTCCACCCTGTACTCCCCACTTATTCCCTGCAGAACCTGGTCAGAAAAGGCCTGATTTACTCTCACCTCTTTGCAAATGATTTCTGGATATTTGAGGTCTCCTTTTATGCAAAGGATTTAATCAACTTAAGAGGTAGCTTGGGTCCATTTGTAATTAATTCCTTTAAAATGGAGTGGGAAAGAATTTTCCCAAACTGGGAATATTTCAGACACCTTTTGAACAATATTTTTTAGATTGCATAGTGGCCAAGTTCAAACATTTGGGTTTTGTTTGGGGATAAGGGGAAAATCGTTTCTATCCTTTTCCTACTTGCAATGTAGGGAACAGACACATTTTGAACAGCAACATAAAAAAGGACCTTTGATTTTGGCACTCACTTGAAATGGGACACTTCACCTGGATTTAAAAAATTGATCAAAATGGCCTCAAAATTAAATGTTTCCTGCAAAAATGTTCATTGTGAAAATATTTCTTTTTTTGTGGGAAAATATTGTATAGTGAGGAAACTGCTCATTAGTTCTAGCATTTGATACTATTGGAGAAGCCTTTTACAGTGAAAAAAAAAAATCTGCTTTTTTTTCTTTTTTTTTTCATTCACTCTGCCAGCCAAAGTGGAATCTGAGACTAAAGTCAGACACAAAACCAGGAGGAAGCAGTTTATTAGACTGGGGCTGAGTTTTGCACTGCATCTCGCTGTCCTGCTGTAGTGATCTTTCCAACCTGGCTGGCAGCATTACAAAAGCACCCCAGAAAACCTGTCCCTGGTGTTGAAATGATGTTTCTCCCCAGGATTCTGGTTCAGCTCCGGGGAATTTCCAGTCCTCTTGCTGCAGTTCCTTGCTGTTCTCTGCCTGCAGGCACCACAAGCAGCTCCCCAAGTGTCTGTGTGCTCTTGCCCCGTGCCATACCTGGTGGGATTTTGTTGCTGCACCCTGTCTGGCAGGCACCACTTTCCTTTACTGCCCCTGCTATTCCTGTAAAAGCTCCATGCTGGTGCCTCTGAAAGCCTTGGCATGAGCTGTGCTCTGCCAGAAGAGAAGTGCTTGATTGCTGTGGTGAACGTGAGGATGAAGGGGATTGGGGAATAATGCCCAATGACCCTTTAAAAAAAAATACTTTCTACTGTGAGTGTAGGATTTTGTATGTCCCTTGTAGGAAGTGTTTCTGGTCCAGGCACCATTGGGTCATGTTACAGGTCAGTGCTGGGGAGCTGGAGACCTCCAGGGAGGTCTGTGGCTCTGATGGCTGGAAACAAGCCCACGTCCACTGTTCTTCCCACCAGCAAGACTTTTCCTTAGCCATTCCCAGTGTTGGTGATCATGTGGTGTCCCAGGTGGCCAGGCAGCATCTGAGTTTCCACAATCAGTTGCTTTGAGTGTCCCCCAATAACTCATCCTGCGAGCCAGAGCTGTGCCCTGCTGTTTGCCCACCACCCCAGGAAGGACGTGCAGGTCTCAGTGGGTGATACTTGTTTCCCCTGGAAGCATCTCTCCTCCTGCAGCCTTCTTCCTGACCGTGTTTCTGTTTTTCTTCTCAACTCTTTCTCCATCCTCCACCTCCCCCCGCCTCCATCTGGTTTCTATCTGGACTAAACAGATGTTTTTCCACTTCTTGAATGTCCTGTACGCTCACCTCACCGATGTCTAACAGGGATTGTTCATTCTTCTTTCCCCAGGTGTAAAACTTGAAAAACTGGAGGGGCTGGGGGTGAAGCAGCTTCTCTTAATAGCTTGGTGTGCATTTAATGCTGGTGGAGGGATGAGGGAAACCTTTCCAATCGCTCACCTTGCAGCCTAGAACCCTCTTACTCCTTCCAGGTCCCCTCTCCACTGCTAGTGTATACAGAGGATCAGACCTGTGATTTATGCCAGGGCAGTGTGTATAATATTCTCACTTTCATGTCATAAATGTTTAGCAAATCCACAAGGTATCAAAAGAACTTGTGGAGGAGATTTGCTAAGAAGGGCTTGTGGATAAACCTTTTGGACTTGGCTGGAAAGCAGACATACACAGTTTATTGCTTCCCCCTGCTGCAGAGTGACAACAGGTTAAATGCACTTTTCCTTAAAATAAAAGTTCCTCTCTTGGCAATTCAGTCAAGTGGTATCTGTCATGTGGAGGTCTCATGAAGGATTTATTCCCATTTTAAGTAATGTTTCGGAGGTGCACGCTCCATATGGAATCCATTAGGCAGCAGAAGGTTTGCTGGCATGCTTGTGGGGCTGGGAAGGTACATGTGCTGTGGGCACTGGGGCTCATCTGTGGGGCTTTGCTTTCCCCTCGCCCTCTTTCTCTCCTTTTCCCCTTACAGGGCTCTGAAGGTCTTTGAGGGAGGGTTTTCCCAGCCTTCCCATGGAGGCAGCTGGAGCATCAGAGCCCATTGCCTGGCAGGAGAAGGACCCCAGGGTCCCTGTCCAGTGAAGCAGGAATCCAGCAGCTCTCCCAGTGACCATGGGGCAGAAATCCCAGTGCTGATTCCAGCTCAGGTCCTTAAGGCAGTGTTGGCACAGCAGTGCCCAGTCCCTGCAGGCCTTACTGGGCTTGCAGAGATGGTCTCTAAGCTGCTTGGAGTCCCAGAGGTGCTGGCAGCCACAGCTGGTGTCTCTTTCCGTCCAGCTCCTGGGCAGGGGGACTGAGGGTGGGACTGAGACGAGCAACTATCTTTTTATCTGGAAAAAAGCAGCTGCCTTCTGTGATGGGAACTGGATGACCAAGTGAAATAATATAATTTGAAAGCTGCTCTCATCTTGGCTTTTGTATTTATTTATTTATTTTTGTTGGCTGGACTCTCTCTCCAGTAAAAACAGCAACCAGAGATGGGGTAAGTGATCAAAATCCTTGCAGGGCCAGTGCCTGCCAGGTGTCACAGCTCTCTGCCACCTTGGGAGGTGGGTGCTGGCCCCTGGCCACCCTGGCCTCTGGGTCAGCCTCTCCTGCTTTGCTGTGGGTTATGGAAACTGTCCTCCTTGGAGACCATATCTGTGAGCACTGGCATTTTCCACACTGCCTGCCAAGGGGGGCTGTGCAGTGTGGATTAGTGACTGAATGTGAGCACAGCCTGCTCTCGTGGGGAATTTGGCTTTTGTCAGGCACTGCCTGCTGGGATAAGAGCACTCACGTTATTCTCTGCAGGTGCCTGGCTGCAAAGGGCTCTTTGCTGTGCCTCAAATGAGCTGGGAGAGGTCCCCATGCTGTGCTTGGGTGCTGGTGAGGAGCAGCAGGGAGTGGGAATTGCTTTTGCTGTGAGTTTGCTCTCAGAGGGATACACCCACTCCAAGCAGGTGCTGCACTGTTAGAGGGGCTCAGAGACATAAAACAATGGAGTGAAAAACCAACCAGCTCTAAAGCAACAACCTCAACAACTTGAGGCCATTTTAATCCAGATTTACCTGTTATGCTGCTACAGATGTGCAGCACTGTGCACCCTGGCACTGCCTTGCCCATACCATGTCTGGTCACAAAGTCTGCAGGTTCCCTGCTCGCTGGGACTGTGGGCATTGGGGCATATTCCCTGCAATCGCTGCCAGTCCCAGAAACAGCACCAATGTCTTTTTCCAAACGTAGCCTTGTGTGCCCCAGGGGAAGCCCACAGTGTGAGGGCAAAGAGAAGAGGGGGTTTTAGCTGCTTTTTATGAAAGTGCATTGTATTGACAGAGAAAAGCCAGCCCTTTTGGTCAGGGAGAGCTGTGACCCTTCTAGGGCAGTTCAGCGTTACACCCATGTGAGGCCCCTTTGGAGAGGGAACTCTTCTCTGGGTGAAGTTGGTGACCCTCTGCAGCGATGCTGGTGTGACACTGGCACCACTGATGGCAGAAAAGAGGTTTAGGGAAATATGTTCTGTGAAGAACTAAACTTTCTGACCTTGAAGTTTTCGGCCAGAGTGTTGGTATTTCATGTTCCCCAACCCGGTGAAAGCTGAAACTTGGTGTGGAGCGGAGGGGGTGCAGCAGGCGCGTTACTAATGGGATGTGGAAGTGCCATATGGTCCTGAAAAATCACTGTCAGCAAGACAACGCTGAAGAGCCCCCCTCAGAGGGGTGGGGAGGGAGAGGCAATTAATCATCCTCACCTCCTAATAAGCATGTAAGCTCTCATACCAACCAGTGCTCTCTCTGGAGGAGCAAAACTTCAAAGCCTGTGGTGCCCTGCAGATGCACAGGGCATTGCTGAGCTGAGGCTGCATCCCACTGGGGTACAGTGTGTGCATCTGAGAGCACTGAGAATCAGTGACAAATGGGATGGGGGTGGCTACAAATGCTGCCTTTGGACAGGGATATTGTGTTTTACAGGGCTTTACCTGAGGTGTGCAGCATCCCCTACTTGTCCCAGTGCTGGTCTCTGTATCTGGGGGAAAGTGCTCCTAGGGGCGTCCAGCTGGAGAACTTTCACTTCTCTTAAAATGTGAGGTGTCTGCAGAGCAAGGAAGATTCAGCTTCCATGAGCACTTGGCTGTGCTGGCCTCCCAGGGCCCGAGCCCTTATCAGATCAGTCGTGTGAACGCAGTGCTTAATAAACACATCCCTGAAGCCACCAGCTGAGTTTTCCCCAGTGGAAAATCAGCAGCTCCTTGTTCTTTTATCTTTGAGCTCTGGCTGGATGAAGCTGAAAGTGGTATTGGGGGGAAAAAAATCCCTGTTTATTCAGGCTTTTCTTACTTTAACAGACTTTCCTTTGTCCCAAACACCTCTATTTCACGCATTTCCCTCCTGCAGTACCGTCCTCTGGCCACAGACAGGCTCATTCAGCCCTTTCCACTGTTTTAATTGTAAACTTGGTGTTAGGCTGGAAAAGTCTTCAGCAAATGTGTTTCAGCTCGTCCCTACTTCCATTGTTCGTGGATAAAATAATACTTCCAAACCTTATAGCACTTCATAAATATCGCTGCCTGTGTGCAGAGCAGTTAGTTCTTTCCAGAGCCCTGTTTGCCAGGCCTTGGAGATTTTGAATATTTATTGGGAAGCTGGGCTGGATCTGTCCCTGCCCACAGTGCTGGCACTGGCTGCTTGCTGTGGAGCAGGAGTCAGGGCACAGAGACTTCCAGAGGAGTTTATGTATCTAATTCCATTATCTCTGGAGAACAGAGATTTGTCCCTCAGTGGGCTGGCCAGGAGGCAGGCAGTGAGGTGCATGGTGCTGCTGATACTGTGGGTGGATGAGAAATTCCTGTGTGGATGCACCTGAGTGAGCAATGGCAGCACTGGGAAGAGGGTGCTGGAGGAAGAACCCTCCATGTGCCTCAGGGAGCATTTCCTCTGCTTTCTACTGCATCTCCAAGAAGGACCTTGAGGGCAGCTTCGAGTTTGTCCTCCTGTCTGTGCCAACCCTGGGTCTCCCTGATGGGCTCAGCCCAGCAGGCACAGCCAGCACTGGCACAGCTACTGCAGGAGCCACAGCACTTCATGTGGGGTATCCAGAATAAAGGAGCTCAAACCAAGCTGTCCTTGGCTTGTGTTTAGCTCTGGTTAAGCAAACAGGCTTTGCAAATTCTGTGGTCTGAACAAGCTTCCACTTGTATTTCCACATGCGGCACCGTCCTGAGCTCTAACATAAAGCAGATCCCACAGAGGCTTGTGTGTGGGGAGCCCTCTGCCCAGGCAGGGATCAGCCACCCGTGTCCTCCTCCTGGCAGTGCTGTCTGGGCACAAAATGCCTTTGCAGCCTGGAGAGGAGAGACCTGGGGGCGAACGTGTGTGGCATATTGCTTAACCGTAAAAACCAAGACCCAGCCTGGGGCATGGCTTTTTCTGGGAGTTTTTCAGATGTCTGAGCCTGAAAATTTGTGTGTGTGTGCACATGTTCTTCTTGCCCTGGTCTGCTGTCAGCCCAAAATGACAATTTCCTTTTCCCACAAACTCTGCCTCTCTCCTGTGCCCAGGAAGGCACCGCTCTTCCAAGCAGCTCTGCAAAATGGGTGGCTTTGGTCTCCTACATCCACCCTGGTGTACCCGTGAGGGGCAGAACATCCATGTGATGCTGTTGTCAGTCACAGGGAGGACCCAAGAACAGCCGAGCTGGAAGCAGCTGATGCTCTGAACGGGTTTTGGAGACCTCCCACTCGCTGTGGGAAGGGCCATGTGGGACTTGGCTGAGCTCACAGGTTCTAGTTGGGATTGAGCAGCAGCCGTTATATATCAAGTAATTTCTCGCAATTCACCATATCCTAATAATACAGTTTCATTAAAGCTTCTTACTGAAGCAGCTCTTGTGTCCCAGTAAAGGGAGGTAGGCTGCCGAACCAGCTGTGGGCTTTTTTGCGAGCTTGCTTTCTGGAGTTTTAAAGTATTTTGCTCAGTTTGCCAACTGCTGTTCTTTCTGATGCTACCCAGTTGTTTTGAATGGCCTTGAAGTGGTTTCCCAGCTATTTGAACTCCCTAAATGACAATGCTTCATTATTGTCTGATGGAGAAGTGGATTCTTCTGTTTATATGTAAAGGTTCCCCTCCTTCCCCCCTACCTCCCTCAACATATGCAAAGGCACTGCAGAAACTGGAACCAGATAAAAAGAAGAAAACAGGCTTTTAAAGCGAGTTCTGAAGTGTAAAGATGTGAAGGCCACTTAGAAATCATTGCCTTGCGCTTTCTCCCACACTGTGATTCATTTGGTCCAATCCATCATTGATTCAACATGCTCATGGGCCAGAGCCTTCAAAGACAACTGTGCATCTGCTTTAGCCATTCATCAAGGAGGAGCACAAAGGAGAAGGGCAAAGGAAAATGTATTGCCAGCTCCCTTTGGTGCTGTTTAATGGGTGTGAAAGAAGGACAGTGGAGAAGCTGGGTTAATGAAAGCCAGGATGACCGAGGAAGTGCCCCTGGGACATATATTTTTCAGCCCAGGTATGGACCTTGCTAAATTTGATTCTGCAGAGGAACTTCAAACGCTGAGCAAGAGAGCCAAAATGAGGTCAACATACAAAAGAGTAATCCAGTGCAGGTGGATGCTCTTCCCCAGATGTGGCCACCAGCCTCATGTGGACACCAAGAGGAGAGGGTCTATGGACCATGCAGCTCCGTTGTCTTTCGTTTCCCCAATAAAAAACAAAGTAAAATACAGGGAAATGATGCTCTGCTGCTCCAGAGAGCTCCCATAGCCTGATCCCCAAAGATCTGAGGCTACTCATTCGTCTGCAGTTCTGTCTGCAAGGTGGGTCCCTGCAGCACAGCCCTGGTCACTGGGCCAAGCCCAGGTGTCGAGCTGGGTGCACACAGTCCTGGTGCAGGACCTGAGGGATACCTGAGCTCCCTGACTCCCTGCTAACAGAGGCATCTGCTCTGTGCTCTGTTCTGTGGGGGACAGGTACCCCTGAACCACCTCCCAGGCAGCAGCACCTCCTCTGACCAACCCAACGAGGCGGCAAATCCAAATTCATGATGGACTCCAGGGGAAAGGATCCTGTCTTAACACAACCTGCACAATATTTTGTTGAGGTTGCTGCGCTTGTTGCTCATGTAATCTGTGATCCTGCTGAGTTGTCCAGTGATTAAATCAGGGCTGGTTTACCTCATGTGTTTCTATTTATTTTCTTGCCTTCTCACATTGTTTCTCTTGGCCCTCCTTCACTGCCCCGTTGTCCTCCCACATTCTCTGTCCCTCCTTCTCATGCACCCTTCCCCATGTGGAGAGGAAGGGAAGGAAAGAGATGGCTGCTTTTTAGGAACAGCTTTGACACTTGTTCAAGTGTCTGGTTCTTAAAAACCAGATCATGTTGGAGGGAGAATAGTGTTCTTGTAATTCTCTAAGTCTGTAGGGAAAAAAACCAAAAGGAAGCAAAAGGAAAAATAAGACTGTAACCTGTGAGAGTATCACAGCATCTGCCTGCACTGCCCTGTGACTCTCCACACATGCATGTTCAAATGATGCCAGTGGACAATAGGGAGTGTGAAAATAGAGAAGAAACTTGGCCTCCACCTCTCTTCCTTCCCAAGCAGAGTCACACCTGTGCATGAGAGGCCCCCAGCATTTCTGATGCTCAACCCCGAGTGCCAGGAGCTGCACAAGGAGGTTGAATTCACGGATAACCTGAGTTGTCCCTGTGTAACATCCTTCCCAAAGGATGTTAGGGAAAACACTTGTGACTGTGCTCTCCTCGACAAGGACAGGAATTAATATGGTGGTTTTTTTCCTGGGCATCCTTGAAGCTCACCCCAAATTCCTCAGCCAGCCAACCCTTTGCTAACAGAGAGGGATTATTTGTCCTTCTTTACTGTGAGTTTATCTTGGTGCAGGAAGGTTGTTACGAGTTGCACAGAGGAAAAAGGACATTCTGTGCAATACCACTGGAAAGGATCTTGGGCAACTTTTTGGCTGGTATGGAGCAGCAAGTGATAGAACATGTCTTATATTACTTCTCTCACTTTTGGGGAGGTTAAGACCTCCTGTGTTCTCACCTGATATTATTTATCACTGATATTAAGTTCTTTTCAATCAAAGATACTTTGCCTGAAATTTTGTGAAGACTCTTCCAAGTAGTTGAGCAACAATTTGTTCTTGGAATAAACCAATTTGCAGCTGGGGCCTGAAATGCTTTGAAGAAGATGAGTTTATACTTGCAGGCATTCTGCCTTGTGCTTATCTTGATTTGGCCTTGCAGATCCTAGTCCAGATTTATAGCTGAGTGCACTCTTCAGCTTCAGCATGGGGAGGGAAAGCACTGTGCTTCCCAACACGTGAATGGGTGAGCTCTTGTCCAAAATCCTTCTCTTGTGAAATAAATAGAGCTCCTGGGCTTGGGTAATGCATGGTCCAGTGTGTGCTCCTTTCTTTCCATACTTCAGGATATAGATGGAAGCTGCTATGAATTATTAATCTTTGTGCTTCAGCTCTGTAAAATGAGAGTTAGAGGTTGCAACCTCCCTTGGAAAAGGTTAGAAACTCTGGACAAGAAAACTGTAGAAGTTCTGTGAGGTTTTTTTTCATTTTAGTGCATCTATCACAGAAACCCTGCTATATCTATATTTATGTGGTTCATCTTTCAGTACAACTGCATAGACTTTTTTTTTTAATCTGTGTGCAGCAGGTTGGGATTTGCTTTTCCTGGCTGTCTCCCCTTCAGCCTTCCTTATTAATGCCCTTGCTTTAGCTTTTTTCTCTTGAATTCTCTTGAGTTCAGTCCATTTTAGAGCTTTAAAACGAAAAACCGGGAGATCTCTGCTCATTTGCTTGCAGCTCAAATCAAACACAGCCACTCTTCTCCACAAGTTCATCATTGTTACAGAAATATTGTAAATCATTCTTGTGAGTTTTGAGTTTGCTAATGAAGAAAGCAAGACAATGTCTGCTGCTAAATGAGTGTACTCATATTAAAAGGCTCTTGATGGGAATTCGGGGCAGTGAAGTCACATAGCCCCAGCCTGGGTGCGGTCAGAATTGCCAGCAGACATCGGGTTTAGATAAAACAGAGCTCTAGCACTAGTAAGCTTTTATTGAAAGTTAGTAGCAGGGATGTTGACCTTATGTTTGGCAAAAGTAGACTACCCAAAACATGTATGCAAGGCAGATGGGGAATGTGATTTAATTAAAAAAGAAAATATTATGATATTCTGAGAACAAAGTGGTAAAATCTTCTGGCTGCGCAGGAATTTCTTTTGAGAAATGGAAGGCACTGAAAGGCGAGGCCGGGAGAGGATGGGACCTGAAAGGTCCTTCCGCAGTGGGGAAGAAGAAGGACAGATCCCGGGGAATCTGGCTGGCAGCAGGGTTATCAGTGACTCCTTGGAGCGGGGATGGCTGGAGAGCTTCCAGGCACAATTTTCCACGGGAGGGTGCCAGCCTGCTGGAGCCCAGCCGTTTCACAGCAGAGATTTTGATTGCAGTGTGATAGTGGCAGTGACTCCCCGCCCTGCTGGCACCCCCAGCCCCACCTGTGCTGGCTACCTGTGCCTGGCCCCAGGGCTCCCCCCGAGCCCCCGGGCACTGTGCCAGGAGCTTTGCACCGACTGAACCTCAGTGCACCAGGTGATGCAATGGGGAGGAGGGAGCTGAGCTCAGTAAACACGAAAGGCCTTCACCCATCTGTGTTCCCATGCATCTGGATTTCCCTCCATCCCTCAGGGACTTTTAACGAAGACTCAGAGCCTGGGATTTCTGGCTCCCAGATCCTCTCTTTTTGGTGAGGAGTGAAGCCCTTTGAAGTGCTGCTGCAGCGAGGCAGGTTTTTGGGACCAGGGAAGCCCCACGGGAGGACAGCTGTGGAGTCCTCTCCCGGTGGGAACCATGTGACCCTGGATTCCTGAGGGGTGGGATAGGGCAACAGAAAACTTGGCTCATTCCCTGAGGCCTTGCAACCACGCTCTGCTCGCTGCTGTCCGTCCGCTCCTGCCGGCCTTCACCCCGTCCAGGGATGAGGCTGCAGCTGCTCCCCAGCCCCACACGAGCAGGGGGGCGGAAAATGGGGTCTGTGTGGGGCAGCTGCAGCCCACGCCTGGCAAATAAACACACTGGGGCTTTCCCGAGAGAGGGAATGCAGCCGCGGGGTCTCGCTCTGCGGCGGATCCGCGATTGATGCCTCTCCGGGGACTGGAGCAGATTGCTGAGCGGGCAGGACCTCAGGAAATCAGGCAATTTAAGGGGCTTTTGTGTGGATTGAGAAGCCCCTGGACAGACACCTGCTTCTGAAAATATATGCCAAGGGCACCAGTTGGGTGCAGGACGTGGGAAAGGATCTGTGAGGTTGTGTCAGTCTGAGGCTGCTGTGTCAGTGTGGGGTCCTTGAGTCAGAGGGAGCTGGCAAGGGCACAGTTCTGGATGAGGGTACAAGGGTGACCTCCTTGCCTGGCAGAGAGGGTCCCTGGTGGGTGATGGAGAGATGCCTCAGCTCAGGGAGGACTTCCCTTTCCATGGGGCTGCTCAGCTACAGCCATCAGCCCTGCTCACAGCATCATTCTCCAGGGAGCAGGGTGGCTTCTGTCACAGGCTCAGCCCTTCAGGGAAAGATTCTCCAACCTCTGGAGACCTCCACCACTTAAATGACCTCTGAGAGCTGCAGAGAGGGCAGTACAGCCTACAACCCTGATCCTCCAATCCGTCATCCAGTCCTGTGCCTGTGCAAACCCTGCAAGCTGCCTGCCCTGACTCTGGGGGTCTGTGGGGACCAGGGGAAGCAGGTCTGGCTGCAGCTTCCAGGCCTTCATTAGTAAATAAGCACCTAGCTGCTATGGCAATGCTTATTTAATTTAGGCTAAGCATTTCTACAGCTGTTCTGGGGGAATCACGCTGCTTTATGCTAAATGTTAATTCTTGGCTGCTCGCAGCTGCAGAAGTGTATCGGCCAGGCACAGTCCTAATGACAGGTTCTGCTGCCTGGTGCAGCACAGCCTTGGGGGCTGTCCCAGCTTTGGACTTCATGGAAAGTGCCCGTTGCTCTCCACGATCATTGCACGCAGCCTACACCAGACAGCGACCAGCATTGATCTGTGCTAGCAAAGCAGTTTGGAAGTTGTGGGTTACCTAAGGCATTTTAAAAGAAAAAGGATGCTGGCCCATTTCTCAGATATAACTTTTACTTTTCCTGCCCTCTGCTCAGTCACACTGTGCCAGAATGCAGGCTGGGTTTTTCTGCCCCTATTATACAGGTTTAAATCTCCCATTGCTTGGGTGGGTGAAGGTGCAGAAGCCAAGGGGACAGACACCGAGCACAGGCACCTGTGACCCCAGGGGTTACAAGCTGTCGGTGGAGGCAGGAGGGTGTCAGGGAACTGCTGGGGGTGGCCCTTGCCTTGGAGCAGCCACCAGAGCAGAGCTACTTCAAAGCTGGTCATGGGGAAGCCCTGTGCAGCCCACTGCTGCCCATTCCTCTTCCTCAGAGGTGTGGGACACACCAGCCATCCCCACAGAACCCCCTTCCCCACTCTGCAGCTAACACTGGAGTCCTACTGATTCCTGTGCAGCTGAAACCTCTCCCAGCCATGGGATCGATAGACTCCAGGGCTGAAAGGCTGCCAAACCATCCTGCTGCAGCAGGTGGGCCCCGCTGGCGGGGAGGAGCTACAACGAGTGCTCACAGCTCCCAGCACTGGCTCCTTTGCTGCTGCAAGCAGCTGGGAGGATGCTGCTGCTAGCAGCTGGGAGGATGCTGCTGCTGGCCAAGTGTGATAAAAGTCTCCCTCCAGCCTCCCTGGGCTGGAGTAGGTTGGAAAGCCTGGCTTAGCTTGCACTGGGGATGAAGGCGCTCTCTGCAAAAAGCAGATTTTAGGGCATGATGGGCTGAAGTGAACTCTCTGTTGAGGATTTTGGGGCAGGCTTTGTGGGGAGCAGCAGGGTGCTCTGCAGCTGGCAACCTAGCCACAGGCTCAAGGTTGCCACAGGCTCAAGGTTGCCACAGCCCCAGTGTCATCTCAGGAGGCACAAAACCTTGTGCCAGGTGAGATGACACTGGGCACAAGTGTGCTATGGACCCCAGATGGTGCTGGGTCCAACTGTGCCGAGGATCCAGCAGGTCCACAAGGTTTCCACCACCTGAGATGATGCTGGGTCCAAGCATGTCATGGACCTGAGATGATGGTGGCCATGGTCCCAAGCATGCCATGCTCCTGAGATGTTGCTGGTCCAGGTCCCAAGCATCCCACACAGCTGAGACAACGGTGAGCCAGATCCCAAGCTGGTCATGGCTCCAAGAATTCTGTGGACCCAGCATCATCTCAGGTGGTGCAAAACTTTGCAAGCTGTGGGATCCATGGCTTGCTTGGACACACCATTGCCTCAGTCCGTGGTTTGTTCGGACCCAGCATCATCTCAGGGGGTGCAAAGCTTGCAGAACAAACTTTGCATCCCCTGAGATGATGCTGGGTCCACGGCACACTACAATAAGCCCACTTTGACAGGAACTCATGCGTGAGTTGTCTCGCAATCTGTTTATAGCTTGGGTTTTTCTCAGAATTTAAACACTGCAGCAAGGAGTAAACGCAGCGAGCCCCACGCGAGCTTTGTTATGACATTTTGTTGCAGGCAGGAGGCAAGCTCCGGCTCCAATAACAAACACCCAGTGTTATGACACTTTTACCTTTCCAACTATTTATGCAAGCACAAATATTTTATTTTAAGGTTTGAGACACACCGCTAACATAAAGCAGTCTCATTCCTTTCAGTACGGCCTGGTTCTCACTTGGGGAGCTGTTGTTTAATGAAAAGGTTGATTGTGTTTTATGGGGCTGTATCGCCTGCCTACCAGTTTCTGGCTTGGAAGGAGCTGAGGTGCGGCTGCTGGTGCTCGTGCCAAGTTATGGGCTGTGAATACAGGCAGTTTCTAGGAAGAAAACAAAATGCATGACCAAACGTGGCTCAGAAGCCAGAGGGTTTTGTGGTGCAAATCCATTTACGTGCTACAAAATTAATTTCATGTGAAACGATTTCCAACAAGGCTACCCCATGACAACACCCAATGCAGTGGAAGATGAGAAGGGAGTTTCAAAGAACAAGGACTGTTTTCTGTTCAGCTGTAAACACACTCAGCCTTTCCCGTCCAATGCTGCACCATGTTAAATCCTACAAGCATTTTCCTTTCCTGAGGTTGAATTAAGTAACTTGAAATTTCTTAACAGCCCGTAATGAGTGGGGAGAGCAGAAGGAACTGAAAGTTTAATCTTGACTTGTCAGCAAATTCCTCCTCCAGCAGCTGACGGAGCAGCAGCCATGCACTTGCATAATGCCCTGGTGTGGCCACCGGACTGTTTTGATTAAATGGATTCTGGGGGTTTAGGAAAACTACAAATTTTATAGCCCTGGTGTTCTCTGCAAAAGTGATGTAAAACATCATAAAGCTGCCAAACCACCACTGCGGTGCAGGGATCCGTGCTGGCCTCCTCTGCAGCAGGGACTGTCAGCCCCAGAAAATGCTGTTAAGAAAATAATTGAGATGGAATTGGCAGGATGGCGTGGGGGAGGTTTCTGTGCGTTGCAAACTTTTGTTGCTTCTTTCTGAACATTTGATGTGTTCCGATCTGTGCCACTTAGATGGTGTTTGGACTGGACACTGGAGAACCAAGGTTTTCTCAGCAGCAGCATCACTCACAGCATCAGTGACGGCACCATACCTGAACTTCTCTTCTTCCATGTGAAGAGGTTCAACACCAGCCTGTATCATGAGTGCACTGAAGATGGATCCAGGGGGAATCTACCATCTAAACAGTATGGTTTCAGAGTAACTGCTTGAAAGAAGGTGCTATTGCCCCAAAAGCTCATGTAGGGAGTCACCCCCTGCCCCATATCCACCCCATGTTGCCACCTGGCTGCCCCAAGCAGTTATACTCAGCTCCAGCTGCCCCTGAAGGGTGGATTTTTGCCTGGATGTCTCCATCAAGGTGGCAGATGCATGCTGTGGTTCCCAGGTCAGTCTGTGCCACCTCAAACCCAATTCAGCTGGCAGAGTTTGCTTTGTTTGTCTGCTCATGCGTGGGGCGATGACCTGGTGCCCTGCAGTAGAAACAGGCTGGAATATATGGTCTGGCTGTAGGGCTTTGTCAGCTCCCTCTGTTGCAAAACCTCCCAGGGTTTGGGCTGGATGGAAGTGTTGGGAATGGTGCACCCTCCAATGGGAGAGATGGTCTCTCTCTGAGCTTTTGGGGAATGCACTTTTGGCAAATTTTGATATATTTTCCTACGGGTTGGAGAGATAAAATGCAGCTCAGGGTCTCTTAGGGGAAAACTGAATTCCTGAAATCAAATCGACTGCATTAAAATGATAGTCAGAATTATAGCACTCTTCCTTGAGAACAGTGCCAGAGGGATGTGCTGAGTATGACTGATGATTCTAATGGCCAAGACCTGAGTATTTCAACATCCCAGGCCCTGAAAAAGAAACTCAGAGCAGAGGGGGAGAAAATAGAGCCCTGTTCGTTGCCAAGAGGCAGCAGGGAGGACAGGCGTACACAGAAACAATGCTCTAGTCAGTGCTGCCACCAAACCATTCACTTGACTCTTTCCTTCTTTTGTTCTTCTTTTATTTTATCCCTTCTCCTTGTCATCAAAGCAAACTGTGCTGCCAACACCATTGGGACAAAGTATTTAGTGGTGGTAGATCACTGGCATGGACTGGGGATGTTCTCTGCAGCTCAGCCATGGTCCCAGGCATGCTTTTGGACCCAGCATCACCTCAGGTCCGTGGCACACTTGGACCCAGCCCTGAGATGATGTTGGGTCCAAGCACACTGTAGATCCAGCATCATCTCAGATGGGGACAGGACTTGTGTGAGGCAAAACCACGCTCTGAGTGAAACCGGTGGAAAAAAAATTAGAATCAAAATACTGTTAAATGCCTCTAATGTATAAATATAAGTTCTTTAAACCTGAAGATTTAATTGATATTTTTTCTTCAAATAATGGACTAATGTCAAGTAATTTAAGCCATTTTACAGCAAAGGCAATTGAATAATTGCTAATGGCTTTCAGCTGAATGTATTTAAAGTCAGATCACAGATCTGAGCTGGTTTAAAGACCAAGGGGCATTCCTTTCTCTTGAAAAAGAATTAGATAACAATAGCAATTAGAAGGCGAGACTCAAAGGAAAGTTGGAATTTGAGTATGAGCCTTGGCAGAACAAAAGGAAAAGAACTGACCTGATGAAGAAAAATTGTGATCTACTATCCTGTGGAGTGATTGAGGAGAGAAAAACAAGAAAATGGAGACTTTACCATCAAAATGTTGAATTATCTTAATAAGATTTAAGTGGTGAAATGAGAAGGGTTTTTTTCAGCCTGGTCTCACAATGTGGAGATCAGTCTGGTGCAAGATGCCCGGGGCTGTGGCTGCACCTTCCATCCATTCCCAGGCTGGAAAATGATCTGGATGTGAGATGATGGGTGCCTTAACTGGAAGATCCCATGGGGACATTGTGGCATGCAGAGCAGTGCAGACTGGCAGGGGAACAGTGCCACAGGCAGTGTGCCTAGGGCTGGTCACAGGGTGAAGATCTAAAATAACTCCCAAGCTCTGCAGAAATACCCCCAAATATTTGCGCGGCTGCTCTCTGATCAAATAAACCTCACGCTTTTCCGAAGAACAATTTATTGATACTTCAGACAAGCTGGGACTGCTGCCCCAAGTTGCTGTTGGGGCAGGTCGTTGTTGTGTTTGTTTTCCTGCTGCTGGCTCAGGAATTCGTTGGCTTTAGGAGCTGGCAGGTGCCTGTCCTCACGTTGCCACACGTGTGTAACCTGGCACTGAGCACTGCCACGTCTGCTCCTGCCCTGGCCTCTGCCACGGGGGCTCATCCTGCTGCTGGGGAAGCCATTCAAACTTTGCAGCAGCCAGATCCACGCACAGCATTTCTAAAACTGCTCTACAGAATAATTCCAAGATGTAACACGTGCCCAGCCTGAGGGATAATTCAGGATCTTCGTACTCATCTCCTTTGCAGTTGTCTCCTGAAGCTAATGGGGGCTTCAGTTTCAGTGACATTTTACAGCAATGTTCCAGTGATGAGAATGCACAAAGCTGTGCCTTTTGCTGTTCTCTGGACTGGTCTTGCTCTGGTAGTTCTGGAGTCATGGGGGAAGGAAGACAGGAATTCCTCATCAGCTTTCTTCAAATAATAGAAAGTGGATTCCTTTGTCTCCTCCTTTTCTGTTTCCTTTTAAGGTAACTGGCTCTGCCTCTTCAGAGGGGAACTTATTTCCTACCTTATTGCTTGTTCAGCTTCTCTGAACCCTTCCTTGCTCTGTATCCTCCGGGGATGGAGTGTCCTTTAGCGGAGTGGCACACACTTGTCTCCGAATCACTCTCCTGGCTGGGGTTGTACTGAGGGCTGTCACCATCCAGCTGAGCTCTGCCCTGTCCCTTCCGTCCCTCTCGGTTACTCTCTGCCCCATGCAGTGCTCTGAGCACCTTCCAGAGTGAGCAGTGCTGCCTCTGTCAGCGCTGAACTTCTGCTGTTGCTCTGTTTGCCTAAGGAGATAGTCCTGCCTCTGGAGCGTGGCTTGGAAGGTTTTACACATCCTGGCCTGCCTTCTGCTGTAATCTCACTCTTTTCTTCTGCCAGCCAGCACATGTGGCTCGTGGAGGTGTGATCTGTTAGCACAAACCTGCGCTGAGCTTTGACAGCATCACCCAGGGTGTGCTGTGAGCAGTTTTTCTGTACCTCACAGGCCTGTGACTCCTTTCTGGCAGTTCAGTAGTGCTCATGAAGCTTTCTTGCAGCCCTTCATTGCAGTTCTCATGGGCTTTCCTTCTGCTTTATGGCTCCTGGAAGAAGATCCTTCCTCACTGGATCCCATCTGTTCAGCATCCCAGCTGAAGTAACCTTTGTTAAGGTCTTCCTCCCTGCAGATTCCCTTCTGGATGCTCCTGTTCTCCATCAGACTTTGGCAGCCTCCATCCTGATGTCCTGATCGGGGCAGCTCCTCATCTGAAGTCATGGCTACTCCTCATTTTCTTTCCCTTGTCCTGTTACTTGCTCCCCAGGCCTCTCAAGACACGAGATAAGGAGAAGCTAAAAAGCAAACAAAGCTTCCAGTGGCCTTCTAACATCCCTTTGCCTTGGAAAAGGTGCTGGATCTTGCTCTTTGCAGTTTTCTTTGCTGTCACCCAACTCTGCAGCGCAGTCTAACATGGGAACAGTTAAGCAGTGTAAATAGCAAACAGGTTCACGTGCCTAAGCACTTCCAGATGCCTGAGCAGGTAATGCTTTGAAATGTGTTGTAAATGAGTGCTGAGTTTTGACCTGCTGGATAAATGCTGGCTGGCATGACACAAATAATACCAATCTTGAAAATTATCTCAAATTATCCCCATCGGTCATACTGGTGGTAACAGCTCAGGGCCCTGCTCCTCAGAGGGGTGATTTCCTGCCAGGATCCTGTAGAGCCCTGCACTCACTGTCACTGGCTTGTACCTTGAATTACCATGTCTCTGCTAATTGTGCCTCTTTCCTCAGGAGCTCTAAACACAAAACTCATTTTTAATGTATGATCTGTTCATATATCCATGCTCAGCCATGCCCAGTCTCTGTCCTCCTGCACTGGTCCTAAGGAGCTGAGCACTGCACGTTCAGCACTGCTCATGCAGAGATTTTTCCTTTGGTTGGCTTTCCTCATGCAGGGATTTTACAGCTGGTCCCTGCAGGATAAAGGTGTTCTTTTGCCTCCTCTCCCTCTCATTACAAACCTCTTTCTGAGGAGGATGGTGCTTATCTTGCTGCAAGCACAACATTAAAAAGCAGTAACATACTGAGATGCTTACACATCTCCCTTACAGCTGTAGGCTCCAACCAGCTGAGATGGCCCAAGTACACTGAAGAACATGATTAGGAGAGGTTGCATTTTGCGTCCTTTTGGAAGACAATTCTTTGTAACCTCTCACACTTGAATATAGCCTGTAAATCAGAGCAGATCAAACACCAGATCAGACTGGTACCAGTGTGAGAATATTATTTTTGCCTACAAAATGGGACAGAGGGAGTGGAGGTGAAAACCTGGATCTCACTCCTGGATCCTTCAGGACTTCTCGTCCTTTAGAAATCTTGGCATCAAACACTGACTCAAATCCAAGGAGCTCAAGAGAGACAATTTCTATAGAAATTCTCATTATCTACATGCTGAAAAAATTCCTCTGTTTATTTCTCCTTTTTTTTTTTTTTTTTCTTTTTTTTTCCTGCTGAGAATGAGTATTTCATCTTCCACAGCAGAGAAATTTATGGGCAAAAAACCTGAGGTCTGTGTGTGGGATAAACCAGTGAGCTGGACCATACACTGCAGTATTGCAGTGCAAAATCAAATTGTATTTCTAGTAACTGTTTACAAATGCCTGCTTCTTGGAAACTGTCTTCTATATGTGAACAAGGAATTAACCTACCATTTAAAAATTATTATGAGAGGGATAGCTTGGCTTTGTGCTGAGCAATAACAAACATCCAACAGAATTGTAGAGCCTTTCATTCCTCTGGCTGTTAACATTTAAAGTTTAATACCAAAATAAAATACTAAACGAATCATTCTCTCTTAACTGCATTCTGTCTGCTCCCACTTTCTCCTGCAATAGCTGTAGGAGAACTTCCCTAATCTTTCCAATTAACTCGGTATTTCCTGCAAGGCTGACACTGAAGAGGGTAAGAAAGGAGTGTAAAGCGAGGAAAGACATCTGTCAACTATTGAAAATACTTTCCGTGTTAGAAATTGAAGGGAGCCCACACTGAAGCCAGATGATCTGAGGAGAACAATTGGAGCGTTGGCTTGACAAGAATGTGGGTGATTTGTTATAGCTGTCTTTGCAGTAGGCACCTGGTTGTCATGTTCATATGAGAATACCTTGGAGATATGCTAAACACATATCCTGTCCCAATCAAGAGTGCTGAAGGGCCAGAACAGGCAAGGTTTGACTTGCATTTTCTGAGAGACATAAATTATCATTTGTTTCTAAATCTCCATCTTCTCAAATTCCCTCTCATTCCTCTCTGCTGTCCCACAATTTGTTCAAAGCCAGCTATAAAAGTTTGTGTGTTGGGTAGGCAAATTACAGAGTGTGTTTCACCATTTATGGAGGCTCCTGACAGACCCTTTTTGGGGCTAAGGCTGTGTGCAGAAGGATTTTGGTGGTCTGGTTTTGACTGTGAGCTTTATACAATAGGTCAGCAGAGACCCATTTTGGTAATGCTGCAGTAAAAATATGAAACACTTTCTGGAGAGGAGAGACCCAGTGTTTCATCTGATCTGACACATAAACTCTTGGATTGTTGTTTGCTTGGTTTACTTCTTGATTTATTCTGAAGTCTGAAAATGGCTCCAGTGTAGCTTGAAAACAAACTGGAACAACAGTTTGTGTTTGTGAGCCAGGACACGTTTTAATAGGGAAAAGGCACTGCAGATTTCCAGGGCTTTCCTGTGTCTCTGCTCCTTGCCCAATCTGAAGTAAATTAATTCTAGATGCAGAGAGTGGAACCAGCTTTATCCTTGTAAAAGAAAAAGCAATTTCACTGTGATGGTTTCTGCATCACTTGGTGTCCTCCTCCCTTCCTTGGTCTGATCAAAGCCCAGCTTGTCAGCAGTCCCTCCCCATCTCCATCCCAAAAACAGGCCTATGAAGCAGTCAAGTCGTGGCCCCACTTGTTTGTCATTTCACTCTTGTGTTCTCCTGCACTTCATCTCCCTCATTGTGCCAGGCTCCGGGAAAACAGAGGAAACTTCTGTGAACAGCTGGATTAGCTTTAAGGGCAGAGAATATCACAAGATCAACAACTGGAAGTTTACATTTCATGAATCATGGGATTTACCAGTCACACTGGCAATGAGCCCAACAACTCTTATTCCAAAATGGCCTGCCAGCGGAGACGTCAAAGGATGGAGACTGTTAGCAGCTCCTTTGTTATCTTTGCGCTTAGTCATGACGCTTGAATTGGAGGATGTTAATTTCTAACACAAATTCGCACCAGTCCTTCCTCCCTGAACTTTGGCAGTGGGTGTTACTGTGGGGTGAGAAAAGGAGAACTGTGGAGGTCACTGCTGCATGTTGAGGTCCACCAGACCAGCCTGTGCTCTGGATTTCATGGAAAAAGAACAGCCTTGCCTGAGAGTGCGCAGCAGCACCTCAAAGTCATCTGGCCCGAGAGCACAAACCGATCCAAGATTATCCCTGAAAACACCACATCTCTGTAGTTGTGTCCTCCCCTGCTGGCTTGAACATGGAGGCACCTATTTTAAGTAGAAACCTTCCATGGAAACTGTTCAACATGTTTTCCTTCAAAGTGTCAAACCTCTGTCACCTTCTGGGTGTTTTTCCTCTCGAGCTGTCTCTCTCTCTGGCTTTTAAAAGGGATGGACCCAGCAAGGACAGGGACTGCTGCAAGGCTTATGTCAATGCACTGTGGGTGACACTGAGCAGGAAACCTGCTCCAGCCCATGCTTGGGCAGGGCTCCTTGTCCATCACGAGTGACAGACCTGTCCCACTGCTTCATTTGTCTCACAAATATTTTACCTCTTCCTACGAGCGTTGCTTTTCTTCAGCCAGTTGGCCACAGTTGGTTATGCTGACCTGTACTCTTTCGTGGGATATCCTGGCCATCACCACTTCCAGCCCCTGCCTCCATCCTCAGGATTTAGACTCCTCCCTGCCTTGCACGTCTCCCCAAGTCCAGCCTCATGACATATGCGCTATTTGCAGAAAATGTTTGTCGAGACCAGGTGGTTGAAAGTAAAAATGCCAACGGATCTGCCTTTTGTAACCGTGCAAGCAGCTTGTTAAAATTAGTCACAGGCTGAGCTGCAGTACATCTGTGCTGTCAGCCTTCCAGAGAGCCATCGATCCCGCTCCCACCCGACAGGAGCTGTGTTCCAACGCCCATCTGCGGGGCTGCGCTAGTGGAACGACTGCTGCGCTCACACCCAAAGCTTTTCCCCCCTCCCCCAGTTCACAAACCTTTGCCCAAATTTAGCCACGAGCCTCCTTGGAAATGCATAAACACTTGTGTGTCCTGAATTTCAGATAACGGTAGCCAGAGCATCCCAACACAAAACCTGGAAAATATTGACGCTGGCATTTGCTTTAGAAGAATTTGTACTTGGCTGCTCTGAGAACTTCTTTTGTTTTTCACTTATTGAGCAAAGATTGCGATTTCCAAGGTTCTTATGGGAGTGAGGTACCTAGCTGTCATTGGAGGGTTTATTAAATGTGTGCCCACCTCCCATTTTCTGCTTGTAAAACAGAAAAGCAGAATTCCTCCCTGCTGCTGTCCAGCTGTCTATGGGAAAGCACTGAATCAGCTGGTAATTAACATCTGTCCCCGGTGTTGAGCAGGAACCATCTGTCCCCACTTTCTGTGCAGCACTCAGCACCAAGAAACTTTGGGAATGGCATCCCAGCGAGCTCAGCATGTGGGGTGAAGATGGCAGGGCTGTGCCTCAGACCCTCCTCTTCCCCATTGGGGGCCGCCTTTGATGCACGTCCAAAAATACGGCTTGGATTGGCTTCTTCAGATTCATCGTGCTTAACTGCCCTGTCAACATGCCCCTCTGTACCAACAGTTTGCATGGCTCTCCTGGAGCCCAGGGTCTTGTGTTTCTTCCCTTCCTAATTCCAATGACTTCTCCCCAAATGCTGCAATCGATGCTGTGCTCACCCTGCCCCGCATCTCTGCTCCCACCTGCGGGCACCTGGCCCCAGCCTGCTCAGCTCGGGAACCGCTGCTCCTTCTCCTGAAGCACAGAAACATGAGGGGTTTATTCTCCCACCCTTAAGACAGGGATCCTCACGAGTCTGACCAAGATTTCTCACACCACTGCCAGCAACAGACCCCACACTCTTCGCTGCCTGGGGAAGGGGAGAACGTTGCTCTGGCTTTGCCTGTTTCCGAGCACATTTGGTGCTGACTTCCAGGCATCCTGCACACAATTCCCTGCCTGTGTGAGAGCCCGAGGCTGTGCTGGGAGGCCGCGAACACAGAACCTTTGTGCTCAGAGCATTATGCTTTTCCCGCGCGCACGCTCTCTGCTCACACACGCCGTCTGGCCAGCCCCTCCAAGCTGGGTCTCTCGCATTCCACGCTTTCCTATGGAATTTGGATTCAAATGTGAAAATTCTCTGCCACACAATAAAAGTGGCATTTCCATGCCCTTTAGCACATCAGTCTTTTCTTGTGAATAGAGCCCTGAGTTCTTTGGCTTTTGCCGTATGGAACAATTGATCCCTTCAGTTCACTTGCCAACAGTAATCGGTTTCTTCTAGCCATAAATTTTAGCCATTCTTTTTTTTTTTTTTTCTTTTCACTTTTTGGGGGGCATGGAGAGGCATAAAGTAATAAAAAGAGACAGCCATAAAATAGGCAGCTGTTACTAGTCTGGGAAAGAAGCAAATCAAATATCAGCCTGGATTTTACCTGTTGCTCTTTGCTCACAGCTATCAGGACAGGTTGCTCTACAATGGGTTCCACTGCCAAGGTTCCTGCTTGCTCTGTAACAACTGGCCATGTGGAGTTTTCCTGTATTTAATCTAAAGGAATAACCAATTTGAAGCACCCTGTGGACTTCAGGGTTGTTGGAGAAATTCAGGAAATAGAACCTAAGTGGGCAAAGCAGTAGGGAGACATTTTTTTTAGGATGGAAACTTTGTATTCATCACTTTTCTGTCTGGTGTTGTTATTTGTTTGCCTGTTCTCTGCCTTGTATTGACAGGCTGTTTGCATATTTTAGCTGGGTTTTTCTTACCTGTTCATTGCAGTATCTGCTCAGGGCTCCTTGCTCCGGCTGATCACTGTGAGCTGCTGGTTTCGTGCTGGGTGACACTGGAGAGGCTCTCCAGAGCACCACGGCATCCTAACACCAATCCCTGCAAAATCTCCCTCTCCTCTCCCATCCTGGGGACCACATGTGTGCTTTGCTTTCCTTCTGTCTGCAGCTGAGGCAAAAAAGGATGGGAAATGCCAAGGCAAACAGTTCCCCTCTCCCCTCCAAAACGAGTGCTATGGAGTTTACTTTATAGGCTAAACCTAGAGTGTGTCTTGAGCATGGGTTTATTTGAAATACATTCGTCCTGGAGGCAGATTTTCTATCCATATGGCCCAGTGCAGTAAGAGCTGTTTCACACTTCTCTGGTGGTTTACAATAAACTGGGAACACCTGCCTCTGCTGGGCTCGGGAAGGCCTGAGCAGCTTAGAAATTGTTGCTAAAATTGTTCTGTGAGGGGACTCGATCTTACTGAGTTTCCTTCCTCGGCCTGCTCAGTGCTGCATGCTGCTGCTATCAGAGAAGGAGGATAGGGGCCTCTGTTGCGAGCAGCTAATCAGAGGAAGCACATCAGATTTAGGGTCCAATCCCTTGGAATTACAAAAGAAAATGTCCTGCTGCCCTGGGAGGGATAAACATCCTACTTGAGACCAACCTGTGCCTCTGCAGCTGCTGCTGCCACTCTGGTGACAACCAGGAGACATTAACTGGATATGTGATGGAGCCTGGGCATGCTGGGTGACTTGCAGAGAACCAGAAAACCCTCCTGCAGAAAGAGCTGCTCCGTCCCCTGCAGCTGAGGATCTGCAGACATTTGCCTTCTCCCCAGCAGGACTTGGATTCCTACGAAGTTCTTCCAAAGCTGATGTCATCTGGGCAGAGACCTGCCAGATTTTCTGACCTCTTTGCCATGCTCCCAATATCCACAGCCCCCGGGGACTCTGTGAGATGACGTGTGCCAAGGCCAAAGGCCGTGGGGCTGCTAGCCCTTGAGCAGGCACTCGGCCCTGGGAGGGTCAGCCCCAAAACCCAGTTCCCCCCACAGCCTGGCTAAATCACTCCCACTGAAACCACTTTATTTCTCTAATAACTCTCTATAACTACATTTTGATTTTGGAGAGGGCTTAAGTTCCTTTTCTCCATCCCCACTGAGGACTGGAAAGAAATAGATGTATTTTAAACCCCCTAGATTTGGCAGAATCAGCTCTTTCCAGTGCTGTCCCTGCCCGTTGCGTTTGTGCACCAGGTGCCAACATCCAATAGCAGTAAAACCACAATGTCACCTTGTTTCCATCAGTGCAGTATGAGACTTTTTAAAAAATCTTGGATAAACCAGGACCACCAAGAAGGTCTGTAGTCACATGTCATTAGATGGTTTCTCTTGAGGAGTATCCATTTCAGCGCCTTGTGCAACCACGGATCTTTTCTGTCACCTTAGATACTGTGCTGGTGTTTGTAGTAAAGTTGGATGTCCCCCAGAGTCCCCCCTGTGCATCACCAGCCACACTTAGAAGAGGTGGATGGTCCTGGAACACAAACGTGAAGCAGCTGGACCAACCAGCACGGGGGATGAGTCTGAAAAGCATTGCCTGAGGCTGGACACGTCTCTGAGGCATTGCGTGCCAAAAGACTTTGGGGTTTGTGTGGGCATTTCATGCACTAAAGCGAATTTGAGACCCTGTTTCAGCATCCTGTTCCAGATTTTGACAGGCTGGAACCACCTGGACTGAGCAATGGTTTTCCACCTTCAGGTGCCCAAAGTTTGGAGCACGGTCTTGAACCAAGACGAGGTGTTTTTGGTCCATACCAGGCATCTGTCTGTGTGTGAGGCTTCTGACTGTGTCTGGGTTGAGAAGAGACCTGCTCAGATGGATCACCAAAATGCTGCTGACACCCGAAAGATTAACAAACTCAAGGAAAGGCCAGAAATAATATATACAGTCCCTACTCACATTCTTGTCATGACCAGTTAAAAAAAAAATAAATATACATAACAGTCAGTCCACCACAACTGAACACAGTTGTATTATCTGCTCCACTTTCTGATTTATTTGTTAAAGTAGAGCAGTACAGCTCAGAGCTGCTCTTTCACAGGCAGCAGAAATGCTTACGCATTCCAGTAGTTAAATGATGCAATATCCAGGTGGACATTTAATGGCCCATGACAAATCTGGAATGACACAGCAGACACCATAAATATCTTCACTCGAACAGATAGAACAAAACCTTTTTCATGAAGGCTGCTCCAAATATTTTCCACGTGTTGGCCATATTTTTAAAATACCCTTTAAGAACAGTCTGGGGCATCGTCCCTGTCCTCCTTGCAGCCTGGTCCATTCTGAGATTTTCAGGACGCTAAAGGGATGGAAGTTGGTCCCTGGAATACACCTTGCATGAAGGAAGGTTTTAGGAAGCTTTTGGCATTGCTTTGCATAGGATCTGATCCCTTGTGGAGTGCATGGCAGAGCCCATATGTTACTGATCCCAAACAGGCTATAAAGATCCTGAAGAATGCATCTACTGCTGCTGTCCTTGTTTATGGGCCTGTTTTGTGTACTTCTTTCCAGAATATTTAGAAAGCAGTAGGATTTCATGACTGATACATGTGTGCCTTGGAGGCAGCTACTGAGTCTCGTGGAAACACCACTGTCCCTTGGAGAGAGCTCTGGACAACCATGTATTAATTAATCCATCAGGATCCACAGCCCATGCTGGACAATCAGAGCCATTTTTCAAGCCACGCAAATCTGAAATGCAGCCCACTCAGCTTAGTGGACTATGCACAGCTCCATGCCTGCACACACCTCCCCTCTCTAGAAATACTCTTTATTCTTTTAAATGCTTCCTTTATTCATAAGCAGTGAAAAACTTGTCAATTTGTCACGGTCTCTATGTGCCCTTCTCCTCCCTGCAGTTAAATCCTTGTTATAGGCTAGCACAACTGATCTTTATCTGTTCTTAACCACTTACCCTTTCTGCTGTTTTGCAGTCACTTTCGCTGATACTGATGTTTATTTCTGTTTAATCTCTGGTGTCAAAGCACTAGAAATCTCTCTTGGACTTGAGTTATGGGATACTTGTCTCTACCACAAATTAATGAATGATGTAATCACAGCTGCATCTTGAAGTAGCCGGAAAATACCTTTGCAGCGTTCTCCAGACAGGACCATGCTGCATTTGCCCCACAAAAAACCCACGTGCTCAGGCCAAGCACCAACGGTAGACCCTCCCAGATGCACATGCGGACACAGAATCCCAGAATCCCAGAGTGGGCCAGGTTGGAAGGGACCATGGCAGGTCATCAGGTCCAACCTCTCTGCTCAAGCCGGGCTGTCCCAGGGCACATGGCACAGGATTGCATCCAGACAGTTCTGGAATATCTTCAGTGGAATTGCTCCATCCAGTCAGGGTCTACTGACTGCTCTGCCTGCTCCCAGCGGGGTGCTGGGTTTGTCCCAGAACTCTATCCAATGGCAGATTCCCATTTGGAGCGATGGAGAAAATGTCCTGGCCACGGCTCAGCCTCCCCAGCAGTGATGTTTTCCTTCTCATGGCTTTGAACTTGCAAACTCCTCTCTCCTCCGGCAAACTTTAATGTTTCGCTCTATTGTATGGAAATGTTTGTGTTGCTCTGTGAAACACTGAGGATTCTTCTATTTTTTTTTTGTAAATGTAGACAAAACAACCCTGTTTTCCATGAGCTCATTCTACGAAACACGAGACATATTTCAAGCGTTTTTCCCCCCAAGATTTAGACTGCAGCAGATGCTCGCTCGGAAAATTTAAGCTCTGATAGTTGAATTTTGGCAACAGCAACTGAAAAACCAGTGTCTTGTCACTGAAAGCATCTGACAACCGTAACCATTGAAAAGTGCAACATAAAATAAACGCAGGGAAATCTTGGTGTGCAGGGGAGGCTGTGCAGATGAATGAATGGGGAAGGATATCTCCAGGCATCTGGTTTTCTCCTTGCTTTTGGACTGTGTACAGTCCTCCACTGGCCAGTGGGGCTGGGGACCACTGGGACAGCCCAGCTGCAACCAAGCCATGCTCTTGTTATTCAGGGAAGCGTTAGCAGAGCTCACAATGACGCACAGCCCCGACCTCGTCTTGGCCAGCATCCCGTGTGCTCCATCTCCGCTCGGGTAGCAGCCACTCACTTCTCCTCATCTTCCTGTAAAACATCATTTCCCACAAAACCATCCAAGATGCAGATGTGGAGTTGTGCTTGTGCAGGGTCTGCAGCAAGGGCAGGCTGGGCACTGTTTTTTTTTTTTCCTATTACCCCAACTTCATTGCTGACTTCCTTTGCTCATCTTTCTGTTTTCCTTATCCCCCCTTTCCCCACTGGTAACAGCGTGGTCCCTTCCCAGGACATGTCTGCCTTGAATTTCCATTAATAATGTCCATCATGTGTTTGTCAGGTGCAGGGCACAATTGTCCCTTTGTGTTCCCAAGGTGTTAAATTGCACTTATTATAGCAGATTCTAAGAGAAAATTGCCTAAGCAGTTGATGGATAATTGTGTTTTTTATATTTTCCCATTTTTTCCTCCTGTAGAAAACATTTGTTTGGTGAAATTACCTCTGCAATTTTATCCAGTTTTCTTCCCACTGTGATGGAGCTGTGCTCTCATTGCTCATTCAGTTTTTATCTTTTATGATAATGAATTTAGGGGGTTTTTAGCCGTGAACTTGTTTGTTCTGTCTTTGCCCTGATTAGTTCACATTTGCTTTTCCTTCTCTTCCTGAAAGAACAACATTTTCCTACAAAAAAAACTTCATGCGTTTATCTTTAAGGCATTTGTTTGTAAACCACCAGCAGGCCTTTGTAGTTAATCCAAAGGAAAAATCCCCGGGATCTCCAGGAGATGTTTGCAATCTGACCACAAAATGGGATCCCGAAGGGTGTTAGGATTGGGTGTTAGGATCATTCCGCGGGTCAGACCAAAGCTTAGCCCTGTCTCGTGTTTGGGACTATGGAGCAGATGCTGAGAGAAAAAGCAGAAGTGTCCTGATGCCACCCTCAACATCGTTTTGATCCACAGCAATCGATGGTTTGGGGACTTCCCGCACCAGAGGTTGCCTGTTGGTGTTTAATGTCCGTGTCTCTAATCCCAGTTAAATGCTGTGCTTAGTAACATTTGTCTGTGTGGTGGCTCACAAAGCCTTCTGTAAGTGGCTTTTTTAGTTTTGTTAGCAAAATACTTTTGGGTTCCATAAAACGTTTCCCTTAAAACAACAAACAGACCAAATCTTGGTAATCTATCAAATTTAGGGCTGTAAAAATCACAGCCATTCCCAAGCCAACCCCATTGTCTTGGGCTCAGCTCAGACTCCCTGACAGTTTTCCTGCACAATGGAGGCTTCCTGCAGGATCTCTGGGGGAACCAGGCATGCCCCAAAACTGGGGCTTCTCCATGCAGGAGTGAGTCTGCCTGTGCAAAACCTCCACGGGGTGGAGTCACTTCCACAGCCCTTTGCTGGAATTTTTCCAAGAAAACTGACTTTTCTGGGTGGTCTTCGTACTGCCCTGAGTTGAAGGTGCTGCTGTTCTTTGCAAGGCTGTGGGGGTTCCTTGGGTGACCCTGCTGCTCCTGACCGTGCCCAGGCACTGATCTGCTCCAGGGCTTGTCCCTGTCCCTGCACAGACCATCGCTGCATCCTGATGCTCACAATTTCTTGTGCTGGACAGAGGGGGATGGTGTCTGCCCCTCCTGGTGTCTCCAGGGCCATTCTTGGAGGGAGACAAAAACTTTTGCTGCTGCATGCACACCCCAGGTTGCTCTTTACTGAGTTATTTTCCAGACTGGGATGAATTTCTCCTTGATACATCAGGTGGTATTCCTCTCCCAAGCAAAATCATGGAATCCTTTAGATTGGAAATCACCTCTAAGACTGAGTCCAGTCATTAGCCTAACATTTCCTTCTGGTTTTGACTCTTTCCTCTGCATATTTTTTCTCCCTTCAAGCAGTTTAGTTTCTAGGGTGAATTTTTGGAGTGGCTTCTCTGCTGTTTTCATTTCTCTACTGGTAGCATTGGATAAACCTGACCTTTACCACAGCCAAAATCTCTGTACACCTCTTCTATCTTCCCCTGTGGTTCTGCACACTTGGCACAACTTTTCTCATGGCTGTAGGTCTCCAGATGAGTGACTCCTTGGGATTGTCCCATCACTGAAAACCCAGGCCCAGCCTCAAAGGCTGTCCATAAACATCTGGGAATCAGGCAAGGAGAAGGATGCAGTCCTACTCATCTGTCTGAGCCTGATGGGATTTAAAAGTTCTCCAATGTCCTCTGCATCTGTCTGTCCATCCCCAGCTGGGAGGTGGGCTCTGCCAGGGGCTTAAATGCAGCATGGAGCCAAAAAACTCAGCTTGGAGCACTTGGGCAAGAGCCTCTTTTAGGAATTTGCCTGGGTGTCTTGGCAGTGGTGGTTGTTTTCCAACCCGAAGCAAGCCATCAGGGCAACAGATGATGTTTACTTCTTGTGACATAATACTCAAGTCAAATATTATTTAGTAGCGCTTTCTTTCATGTCCTGACAACTCTGAAAGTGCCTCTGTATGACAAAAAGCTGTCGAGCAACTTTCTGCAGCTTTGTCTTGTTTTGTGTGCGGAGAGAATATTTGTCTTTTCTTTGGCCAAGTCAGACTGATCCCAGCAGAGCCACATCAGGTCAGACTGAAGCCATTTGCCTTCAGTTTTACTGGCACAAGTTTATCAAGTCCCTCAAAAGTGACTGGAAAGGGCTCTGGTAGGTTTTGAGCTGCATTTAAGGTCTGCTAGGGCACGTGGTGAAGTGGGAGGGGTGCCAGGAAAAAAACTTAGATTATGACCCAAAAAACATGTCAGTGCTTCCCAGTTGTGTTCAGGTGCTCGGGCTGCAGTTCGTGCTCCTACTGACATCCTTCAGTGGCCACCATTGTCCTTGTGCCAGGTCAGGATTGTATAAACACCTGGTGCAGATGGGCACTGAGAGACACCATCATTTCCTTGCAGCAGGGGCTGCTTTATTAACCTCGGTAAACCGAATTTTCACAGCGAATCAACACTTTCTAAGGACATGGCCTGGCATCTTGTAGTATCAGAAGTTGACTGAATTTACAGGCCCTTTCCCACTAAAGGTTTGTGGATCCAACAAACCAAACGCCCTGGCAGTGTGGTAGCTGTGATGTAATGGATGTACTATTTAATTTTTATGGTGTGCTTAAACATATTTTATTGTCATGTTCACTGCAGCAGGCAAAAGCTATCTGTCTTAATGAAGATGTTTCTCTGGAGATGGTATTTCAGGTGGCTGAGGCTGCCAGAGGGAACTGTGTCTGTTCTTCACCCACAACAGACTTTCAGAGTCAACAAAGTTCCCATGAACAAGCAATAAATATACTAAGATTTTGTTAAAGTTTTTGTGGATCAGGGAAAATATTACTCCTAGCACTCCTTGTAGCAGCACCCAGAGGACCTGGCTGAGCTCAGGCTCTCTGCTCTGTGCCAAATGCTCTCCAAATCTTTGTGAGAAAGGCAGCCCCTCACTTGCTGTTTGGTCTTTAGCAGAGGAGTCAGTGGATCTGAAATTATTTGGAGAGGTTGGTGTTTGCCCTGTGTTTTGAGGCTGCAGGGATGAAGCACATCAAGGATGGCTGGAAGGCACATCTGGGATTGTGGGTTGTGTTTAGGATGTTTACAGGCTGCGCTGAATGTTGGAAAGCAAAGTTGTATTAGTCTTAACTCAGCAGTAAAGAGTTGATAACCCCTGCATGAAGTGCAAAACTTTTCCCCTTCCCCACAGCTGCCTGCGGCGGTGGAGGAAGCCCGAAACGCTGTCAATGGCTGAATGCCACAAAAATGTCATGAGTATTCACTGCGATTTTTACATGAATTTGCCCGAGTTGTGATCACACCCTTTGTACCCACTTTTCAGTAATACTCAGTCCATCAGGTTTTACCGGCAGCAGTGTGCAAGTGCAAAAGCCAGGATGACCCTGCCATAAGTATTTGTAGCAATTGGGCTTTACATTCCCATGCAGGGGAGAAAAAAAAGAAAAAAAGCAGGAAAAAAAAAGAAAAAATAATCAGGAAATATTCAGGACATTGTTGAATAACAGCTGCCAGGAAAATTGGACTTGGAGTTGACTTTGTGATGGGTTTCTGGAGTGCCAAGTACAAAAAGGGCAATAGCCACCAAGTAATGCTTAGTGTAATCTTTGCCAAGCAGCATCCCCGTGCTTGTTAGGGTGGAGTGTCTCTGTGTTTTAATTGCCCACATAAAGCTTTACCCTGGACACCTTCAGCACAACTCTCTGTGTAACTTCTCAGAATCCAAAATATCCAGGAGCGTTGCATATGTGCAAGCAGTAAATCAGTTTTAAAGTTGCACAGAAATGTCTGCGTGCTCTGGAGTCTCATCAAGTCCTCTCTGTTTTCCTCGGTGGTAACTGTGTGTGGTAGTTCAGGAAAATAAACCGCAGCCTATTAAAGTAGCCTTTGCTAAGAATATTGGACTGATAGAACTTGTTTTATCATTATAAAGTCACTTTTTCGGCTGATACAGATCTGAGGTCACTAATGCTGGTGTGTTTGGAAGAAAGATATTCGGTCTGCTTTATGGGTTTTATTGTTTTCAGATGATTGATGTTGCAAAAGGCTTTATCATGCTGTCAGTAATAAATGGGGAATGGACACAGCATGTCCAGAATCACGGAGCTGGTAGCTCAGTCTGCATCTCCTGACTTGCAGATGGGTTCCTCCTCTGCTTGGCCATCCCAGTCTTCTCCAAAATCCTGGACTGTCGTCAAAGCTCCGCCACGTCCTGGCTCATCAGGGAGACAAAAGCCCGAAGGAAGAAGTGGGATTTCTATCAGCTGCTGTGGTGAGCTCTGCTTTGAGAGCTCTGAACCTTGGGGGATTTTGAAACGGGGAATTTTCAAACCCAGACTGTCAGAGGCTCTGCTCAGGGCTTCTGCAGACACATTGTGGCCGATTCGACTTCATGTTCAGATTGGAGACAGGCGGCACAGTTTAATCCAGAAAAGGTGGAGACAGACATTCTTTAACAAAGATGGTTTATAGAGCTCCCTACAGCTATAATGCCAGGAGGGGCATTTTAAGGAGACAGAAGTTTGGGTATGTCTCACTGCTGCTCCCTCCCATCCCCACAGGAACGTGCAGAGGTGTCCCCTCAGCTGTGCAGGACCGTGCCGTGTGTGCCATTCCCTGGAGCCTGGTGTGCAGGGCCAGCCTTGGCACACAGACCCCACAGACAGCAGTGAGGGGCACCTCTTGCTTTCCTTCTCCCTTCCTGCTTTTATAGGGCAGCATTTTTCTGCCACTTTGGCAGTGAGACAAGCTTTGTCTGAACAGGCAGGAGGCAGCCTTTGTTGGCAGCTCCCTGTCTCCTTTCTCGTTTCCCCTGGTGCTTTGGCTCTTTCTCCCCTCTCTGTTTACTCCCTCAAGAGCCCAGACACCAGCAGAGCTGTTGAGACTGCAGCAAGGGTGCAGCAGTCACAAAACTGCCATCACATTTCTCTCTGCAGAGACAGAAACAGAGCAGATGCCACATGCAAGGAGCTGCCCTGGGGATGGGGACGTCGGTGCAGATGCAGTCAGACCTATGCCGGCACCATTTAGCCAAAAGCTCAGATCATTTAGATGCTACCAACAGTGCAGAGCAATGCGTCAGCATCTCACAATGCCAGCCAGGACCGGCCAGGCTGCTAGGATGAAGCTCAGGAGCAAACTGCAGTCCCCTTCCCACATGGAAAACTGCAGGGCTGCTGTGGGAGCAAATGTGCTCCGCAAGGGAGCGTTTGTAAAGTGCCTTTAACTCCCTTGTTGTCTCTCTCTGCCTTTCCTGTCAGGAATTTTAGATGCTCAAAGGAGAACACGGGGTCTGGATACTCATGGGTGTGGCTAATTCAAGCAGGGCTTTGAATCCTCTCTCAGAATAACTGGAATCGGGAGGTGTAGTGGTCTATTCCTCTCTCTTTCCTGCCTTAGTAGGAGATGAGGATGTTTGCTTCTTCACCACTCACCTTCAGCTCTTGAGACAGTTCTTTGGCTGACACAAGACGCTCCAGGAGCAGGAGCTCTTTGCTGACTTATTCCAGTCCAGGAACTGCTTGTCCCACCTTCTTTTGGAGCTTATGGTATATTTATTTTCCTCCTTAACTGGAAGGAGGATCCTGGTGGGCTGAGCCCTGCCTTCAGAAACCTTCCTCTCCTACAAGCCTGGGATAAACAACGACATCTAAAACCTTTGGGTTTCCAAATGGAGCTGTTTTTGGCTTTGAAAGAGATTTTCTGAGCTTTTTTTTTATTCTGGTGAGAGACAGCATTCAGAGGTCTTTTCCAGTTCTCCATCCTTAAATCCGAAGTTTGCAACTTAAGCATTAGTTTTACCCAGGGAGCCTGGTGTTCTGTGTTAAAAAGAAGCACAAAATCGGTACTGACCAGAGGTTTCTCAGTTGGCATCACCTGACGGGGGAATGGGACTGACGTGACTGTCAGGTACATCTTCTTCAAGGGCTCCTGTCAGTGGCTCTGACGTGATGAGGCCAGCAGCCCTCACAGAGCAATATGGGGCTCTTGGTGGCACCCCAGCAGGGCAGATCTGAACCTAAAGCCTCCCTCCCAGGCATGCAGGAGCCCACATCCAGCCTGATGGCTCTGCCGTCCATCAGTGCCTCACAGGGATGACTTTGAACCTCGCCCTTATCTGCTGGAGCTCTTGGCTCGCCTGGCACAGGAACCTCTGCGCTCCTCCACAGCGAGCCTTTGTCATGCAGCTGAGTCAAATCCCACCCCAGATTGGCAGGATAGGCGATGGCAGCGAGGGCCAGCTGCCCTTCCCTGTGCCCTTCCCTGTGTCCTTCTCAAGCCAGGCACAGAGAGAGCACAGAGCTGCTCTCAGCACAGCCCAGCTCCTTGAGGCACGGCCAGCGGGGAGTTTGTCCTCTCCACAAACCACCTCTGAGCGTTTCCTATGCTGGCTCTGGGCTGGAAGCTCGCTGCTTTGAAGAGTAGGACCACACAGACAGTCCAGCCATCCGAGGGACTCTGCTAATTATCTGTGTCTGCCCGGCTGTCTGGCTACTGCTTGGCAGCACTCACCCCTGCCCGCTGAGCAAGGTGGGCTCAAACACACAGCCCAGGCACCCGCAGGACGTGGCAAGGGCAAGCGACTTGTGCTGTAAATTCCCCTATAAATAGCTGAGGAATTACCTTTCTCTTTGTCCCAGGAAGATGTGCTGAGTTAAACAGAGAGCAGCACCGAGGGGTTGCTTTGTTTGTTGACACAGTTGGTCTCCATGCAGTCCGCTGGCTCTGCCAGGTTGGAAACCCCAGCAATATTTTGGTGACATGGAGTTACTAAGCTACTGTCAAACCTCCCTGGGAGAGCAAGCAGAACACCTCCCTGGGCACAGCACGCTTGCTGAACTCGCCTCTTGTCACTTGGAGCCTGTTTTTCTTTCATGGCAGCGTTGTGCAACAGCTTTATCTGGTCCTTCTTTGCTTCAGGGACTGTTGGGATCAGGGTGCTCTTCCCCTCCTCCTGGAGATGTGAGCTGATAGCGTTCCTCCCTACAATGCCCATGGTGGAAGGTGGGACTGGGAGCTGGAGAAGCCTTTTCCTTAGGAAACCCATCCCAGCCCAGTCCAGCTCCCCAACCTGGCTGTGGTCATCCCACTGGGGGGGGCCCTGCGCAGGGCAGGAGAGCCAGGCTTGGCTGAGGGATGTTTTGTTTGTTCTCCTCTCCGTGCTTTGACTTGGAGCCTTGGCAGTGCCTGCAAAAATGCCTTGGGGTTAGAAAAGTCTGAAAATGTGTTTGTTTCAAATATTTGGCTGGGCTTTTTCTAGGCAAGGTTCCCAGCACAGGTGTGAACTTTTTTGAGTGCCGGTTGTAGTGCAAACAGTGAAGGAAGTGCTCCCAGATGCTCCCTGGATTTCATAACGTTCCGGCTCACTTTGGGGTTTTTTTTTTGACTTGGGGCCTTTGGCAATGTTTGTTTTACTCCTTATTTATACATTTGTTACTTAAAAACCACTCTTCCTGCCCACCCTGCCCCAGTCCCAAGCCACATTTGGATGCAGATGGGGAGGCAGGAGAAGCCGTGGTCACTTGGTGACTTCATGCCCACTTGGGGACATTGCATGGGGTGTCCCTTCCGTGGGGCTTTCTCTCCCCAGAGCTCTTTGGCTGGCTCTGGCCCTTGCAGAACTACCATACAAAAGGGAAAACTTTTCTTCAGCTCTGCAAAAAAGGTGGTCATTCATTGAACTCCCATGCTGGCATTTTGCCTGAATCAGCGGTGGGTGTTTGGCGTGGATTTCTCCTTTAAAGACAGGGCAAAAGTGTACCTTGTTTGCTTTGCCTTTTTTCCCTGGCCCCCTCCCCCAGTCTGATGGAACAATTAAAGGACTTGTTGAAATACAACTTTAAAAGTCAAACAAGCTTTTTCTTGACATGCAAGGGGTCCGTGACGTTCCTGTCAAAACATGGCTCAAGTGAAGGGATGTGGCACTCCGAGCTAACTTCATGTTTCTTTAGAAAATAGTAACGTAAAAAAACCTGCCCTATATGAGTTTTGGCAGCAGAGCAAATGGACACAAACAAGCAGAAAATGAGAAAGTTTGTAAAACTGAAACGATCAAGTCTGCTGGGGCTGCTGCAGGTGAGGAAACCAAAGAGGGCAGAGGGTTTCAGGGGAGCTTGTGATGCATTTGGAAAGTGCCTTTGAGGGATACAGACTGGTGATATAAGGATATTTAGAGTCCTCAGGAGAGCAGGAGCTCTTGCTTCATGTATCTTATTAATTAATGTGAATATTTCCATATTTAAATAAACAGTCTGGTGAGAGCAGCAGGAGTCCCAGGTTTTTCCCAACCATAATTAGTGTTGCCATCTCGTTTGCTCTGCTGTGCCCTCAGTTCACGGTGATACAATCACCTGAGCAGACACCACGGCCCAAGGAAATTGGGAAATTCTTTCCCCTGCAGCTCCACTTATCCAGGCACCACTTCAGCTGAGCCAAGGTCCCATGAGCAGCTTCACAGCCTGGAGGGAGATTTTACTGGTTCAGTAGAAGTGATCCCTGACCTTAGGGCAGGAATTAAGTCTGGGCAGTCTCCTGGTGGGGGGCTTGGTTACACGAGGTTGTCATTTTTGCCACAGAAATTAGTGAGATGAAGGAAAATCAGCAGGGCCCATCAAGGCACCCTATAAATTTTAAATGTGAGAGGATAAAATTCAAAAGCTCCATATTATCTCAAAATGTCAGTATGTATTTCTCCCTATCTTTGCACGGATGAGGTCTAAGACAAGAGCCTAAGGGAAGAACAATCCCTTTAAAAGAGTTGTATAAAAAAAGAGTAATTTCCCTGGCAAAATTTTGATCCTCATTTTGCTCTGACCCATTTAGTTCAATCTGAAAGACTGGAAGAAACCCCAAACCCTCAAAACATCCCCATGTCCTGTGAGCCCCACATCTCTAGCCATTGGCTTTGTCTGCCTCTCTTGCTTTTCAAAAGCGACCTGTTTTTTTTACGTGCCCAAAGATATCAGAGATGTTTTGATTTGACAGGAAAAATTCCTCAAATTTTAATAAAATAAGTGACAGTGGGCATCTGGGCATTCTGCAGCCCTCGGTTTTTTGTGGATTCCGGTGTAAAGGGAAAAGTGAGTTAAATTAGCAGCAGCACCAGACCTTGCCCTGCAACCCCAAAACTCCTCCTGACTGCACCAAGCTAGAGAGGGTACAGAGGGTGGGGTGGGAGGGTGGGGACAGGGAGCAGCTAATCTGCTGGAAAGGAGAATTCCTGGAAAATCTCTAATGCAATCAACTCGCCAACACAATGCAAGGCAGGGACTTCGGGGGAAACAACGCCCTTCACTGGAACAGTCGGGATGAGAAATGCAACAGAGCCCTGCTGTGGCATCTCCCCTCGCTCTGCTGGGAAGAGGCTGCACGGCACAGGGTCAGGTTCAAGGTGCTCCAGGCTCCTTTCAGTCCTCAAAAGTGCATCGTGCTCTACTCTCTGCAGCGGTGTGCAGGGTTTGTCTGTGCCTTCCAGTGTCTTGCTTTGATCCACCCTCAAAACTGCTGGGAATGTCAGCCTGTTTTACAGATTTCAGGAACTGAGGCAGCATCAGAAAAAGTGGCTCAGGTGGGGAAAGCCAGCACCCTGCTTGCAGCCCCTCAGCTCACTGCCTTCTGCTGCTCCTTGGGGGTAAACCATTAGATTTTTCCTTCTCAAAGTGTTTTGAGCTCTTATTAAAGGCCCCTTTGAAAAAGAACCAATTATAGCCCTCAGCATCATTTCCTCGCTCAAGCGTGACCCAGAAGTTGTAAGTACTTGAATTCTCTATCTGTGCTTCATTTCAACTTCAATAATAATTCCTGCTTTTAATTTGATGCTGATGGATCGTGAAACTGCATGGGAGCCATATGGCACCATGTGCACAGTTTTACACCATTCCCATTTTCCAGCAGTCATGTCAAGTGATTTATGTAGCTTCAGACATGCTTAAGGGACCAAGAGTGGCATTTGTTTTGATTATCTTTTTAATGCTTTATTCGTTCAAGAGAAATCACAGTGAGTGGGGAGCAGACCCAATGTGTACAAACACGACTGCCCAAACTCACATGAGGGCCAGCAAGCAGGCAGGGAGGAGGGGCACTTGGTAGGGCTTTACACATCTGCTTTCCAAAAATGAGATGTTATCTTTGCCAACAAGGCCTGGGAAACTCTTACTGAAATCAAAAGACAATTTGCTTTGGCTTGCCCTTTTCTGAATGTTGCACCTCTGAAACAGAATTTGCTCTTTTTCCTCTCTGTGTGCCTGTGAATGCAGAAACCACAGGTGCCTAATATGCATGGCCCAGATTATTCCTGTTCAAGGCATAAAATAAAATGGTAAAGAGGCAGCAAATCATGACAAATACCAATATTCATTGTAATCTCATTCCTGGCAGTGCATAGAGCCTTTTATCATAGCCAGGCATCTCAGAAGAACTATTCATAATTATAAGATTAATTTCTTAAAGGTAAAGTGCACATTCAAAATGCAAATCAGGATAAGGGGAGAAATCTGGGCTGGATGCCTCACTCAGACTGGGGTCAGGGCATATGAATACGGTTTCAGTATGAGGTTTGCATAGATGTTTTAGTGATGTAGTGCTCAGTTCCTGTTTATTTCAAAAGCTGTTGATCACTCACATCCTGCATGTGGCATTTTCCTTTTTGGATAAATGCTGCTTGATTTAGCTAATTAAACAAAGATAATTTTCTTTATGAGGGAGCTCCAGAAGGTAAAAATGAGAATATATTTCTTTCTGATAACAGGAACACCATTTTAAAAATTCATTTAATAATCAGTTTAAAATCTGCTGAACTTCAAATAACCACCTCTATCAGTTTCATACTTTTCCCAATAATACCCCATACCTCCTTGCCAAGGATAATGATTAATCCAATAGCGAATTGGCAGTTGCTGGCATAAAGTGGGAAAGACAATTTTGTGAGACTGTCACTAGTAGAAGTGCTCCAATCTGCTACAAATATTAGAAGTGTCTCCTGCCACACTGGGAAATTAATAGTCAGTGTCTGTTTTGCCCTGAGGAATGATCTTATTGATGACACTAAATTTCTACCCAACAGTAAACATAAAGTGGCATGTATATGTATATATTACACATTTCTCATTACTACATGCACTATTTACTTCTAGCACCTCAGAGTTAAAAGACAAAGTGAAAACAAAATGCCAGCTTTGCCAGAAGAACCTTTGCAGTTGCACTTTGCCCAGGGCAACTTCCAGCTATGCAGCACTGGGAAAGATTTGACCTGCAGGAGAAATCTACTGTAACCTTTCTAGGAGGCTTCCAAAATCCAGAAAACTCCAGGAGCAGTGAGGCATTCTGAGTGGGATGAGCAGAGTGCCCAGCCAGGGTGACGACACCTGCAAGCACCGAATCGAACGCATGGACATCATCTAAGGGGGGATTTATCTGCAACAAGAAACTGCACTTGTGTTAAAGCGCGTGTTCATGCTGCTGTCAACAGCCTGCTCTCCCTGCTCATCTGTCACCAGGTCCAGGTTTTGAAGGCAGCATTTCCCCGTCACTCTGTGCTTCACGCACAGGTGATTATTTACAATTCCAGGAGTAAATTTTCTCCCGCGAAGCAGCGTGGGCAGGAGACCCTCCCTGCCTGCCCCCGCTCTTTGCCTTTGAGACAAAGCAAAAGCCCAAGCAGGGAATTCAGAGAATGTTTTTCCTTCTGACTAAGGAAATCTCAGGGGCTTCTTCTGAAGCACTGGTGAGTGCCCTGGGCCTGGCTGCTGTGTGCAGCATTTCACACTGGCTCAGCCCCGGCACTGGGAAATGTGCTGGGAGCAGCTGGGATGAGCCACGCTGGGGTGAGACTCAGTGCCAGAGCAAAGAGGGAACGAGGGCTTCTATAGAAGTGGGGGATT
>VZRN01000404.1:2187630-2200613 GCA_013397935.1 Dasyornis broadbenti
AATATCCCCCTGCCCTGTGCTGTTTTCTGTTGTTTTAGCAGAAACCAAACGTAAGTCATAAAAACACAGGCAAGAAAAATAGAGCATGCTGGCTGCCAGAAAAACAAATCGCAACAGAACATGGAGGGGCCTCTCACAGGGAGGAGGCAGGGAAGAAACACCTGTGATTTCCATTGAAAATCCCCTGATATCTGCATTCCCCCCGTTCTGCTCCAATGAAAAGTTCTCGTTGCTCTATCTCTGACCCCGGGGCAAGGTCCCGATGCAGTGAGGTCCCTCCTTGCTGGGCTGCTCAGGCCAGTGAATCACAGCTGAGGAGCACAGAGAGTGCCTGCCAACTGTCCTCATGTCATTGCTATGGTTATCTCAAAGTGCTCTGCAGATGTTTGCCTGCTTGAAAAACAAAAGGAGAGAAAAAAGGAGCAGAGAGAGAGGAAGATAAAAACAAAGCTTTAAATTTTTCCTCCCAATGGTTACACTACAACCGCTAAAAACCTTGGATGGAGGCAGAGCTGAAGTTGCTGGTTTGGTTTTGGATGGTGATGGTCCCTCGAGGCTCTGGTGGGAGATGCCCAGATGGCCCCGCTGTGCCCACAGGGACGTGCTGAGCACACCCAAGGACAAGGGAGCAGGGATGGTGCCCAGGACATGTGCACAGCTCTTAGACAGGCTCGCTTCTGCTTCGGCCCTTCCCGGAGCAGAGGGACATTCCCAGGAACTGTGTTCGGCCCTGTGACATCCCCTCCATGCAAGCTTATAGATGTCTTTGCGTAGAATTTTCCTAAAGCTCCTTTATTACAGGTTACACTTTGGGCACTGAAATCGGTTAGGCACAACTGAAATAAGCACTGCTGCTCACCTTGGGCACAAATCCTCCTTGAAGCTCTCAAAAATCAGGCTTTGATTTGTAATTGTACCAGAAGAGCTCCTCGCTGGATAAAGAGCCAAGAGAGCTGCACTGCTTCCAGGACCCACCCAGGACTGCAGTGCAGTGTAGACCTGGCCATGGGGTAATCACAGGCCTGAGCTTTAGGACACAAACATCCAGTTTCCAGCACTAAGTCACGTAAGCCCACCTGTGGGTGGTGTTTGCAAACATCGTCTCTTAGTTGCCCATTAAAGTCCCCCTATGTTCCTGGCTGTCCTTCCCCAAATGCTCCTGAACCGACATGCACAGGGGCAGTGGGACCTGGAGAAGAGATCTGAGACTTTACACGGACCTGAATGCGGTGTTCAAACATTTTGTATGGCTGTTTAATAACTTTCTCAGACTTGGTGTTTGCAGGAGGCAGGAGGATACCTGATGGGAGAGAGAGGTGCTGTGATGAATTTGGGTGAACAGGAGGACATGAAACAGGTCCTTAAGGAATTCCTTTGCATTAGAACTGCTGCAGCACTTGCACTGGTATGTCCAAATGCCACGCAGGGATGTTATAGGGGTGTCCAGCTCTCCTGGAAACCATAGGAGAAATTTTCCATCAGCTTACACGAGCCCTGGATCACGTTAGAGATGAGTGTGCACGTCCTCAGCAGCAGCAGCACCAGCCTGCTGGGCTTGGGTGTGTTACCACAGGACATGAAGCACTGTATGGAGGAGAGGCTGTCCCTAAACCACACAGAAAGGGAAACAGCCTGGGGAGAAAGCTCCCTCTGTTATTCCATGGGTGGTGGGTTCAAGAGCACAGTGTTTTCAAGAACATTTTGTGAGGCTGGGGTGGCTAAATGCAGTTTCAAAATAATGCAATTTCCTTTGCAAAAAGGGGGTGAAGAATCCTTATTAGGCAAGCAGAGCCCAACTCAGAGCTGAATAGAAAATAGTCGTGCTATAAAAAGCATCATTGCCTCTCTGAAACACAAGCCCAGGCACATAAAGGGCTCAATTCAGCAACATATGTGACCTGGGGTCTCCAAATTGTTTGCCTTGCTGTAGGATAGGAAGAGAGCCACGGCTTGAAACAATTTGACAAGGCCGTTCTTCGGCGCTGCCTGACTTACCTTCAGCAGGGCAAAAGAGGGAGCTCACGCTAAAGGAGACAACGAGCTGTGCACCAGATCACAGAATCACGGAACCCTTCGGCTTGGAAAAGACCTCCACGATCATCGAGTCCAACCATTCCCCCAGCACTGCCACAGTCACCGCTAAACCACGTCCCCCGGTGCCCCATCCACGTCTTTTAAACCCCTCCAGGAATGGTGACTGCACCACCTCCCTGGGCAGCCTGTTCCAATGCTTACAACTCTTTCAGTGAAGATTTTCCTAACATCCCATCTGAACCTCCCCTGCTGCAATTTGAGGCCGTTTCTTCTTGTCCTATTGCAGATAAAACTTTCTTTCCAGGACAAGGAATATCCTAAGGGTTCTGGGATATGACACCCCCCATGTCTCATCAGACCTACGTACAGCAATGTTTCCATTGAAACAAATTACTTTTAAAACCAAAGGCTGTGTGAAAAAATGCCAATTTTATTATAAGTGCTTGATTTGGGGTAGTCTTTGAAGTTTATGAACTCATTGAAGATGCTCACTGGTGCTGTTACTTCCTCCTTTCCTCCTCTTATCCTTCTCCTCCTACGTGAAAAACACCAACAAACACAAACAACCCAGATGACAGGAAGAAGGGGGCTTCAGGCAAGAGGAGAAATCAGGAAACCTTTTTGAAAGCACTTCAGTAAACATTGGCTAAAACTCTGAGGAAGAGGGTTTCTTCACATCTTGGAGTGGAGGATGCACTCTGATGCAGCTTGTTACATGATTTCCCATTTCTTGCACACACCATATCCTTCTCCCATTTTAGAGAGCTGTGGAACTTTTTGGAGCACACATTTTGGAGCTGTGGCTTTACAAACAGGTACCGGGCATGTGCTGAGCTGCTCTTTAGCCCCTGATGTTTGCGTGTCCCTTGTGCAGCCACTGCTCATTCTCCCTCCAGGGCATTGCTCAGGCTCAGCTGTGACAAGGTAATGAGCTGGGGGACTTCTCCTGGGTGGCACTGGAATCAGGACACCTGTCCCATTTCCAAATCCCCTTCTGATTTTTTTCTGGGGGTTTACTCAGTGCTACAGGGCTTGACATCCTCATATCCAAGACAGATTAAAAATGAGCCGGTACAGACTTAAAAAGAAGAAAAAAACTTGAATCAGCACCAAAAGTTGCATGTCCTGGTAATAATTCTGGGAAGATGGCGTTTAAAGGAGATCTGTCTCTGTGGCCAGTGCAATGCTTGTGCTTTGTCTCTGGAGCTTGCAGAGGTTTGGTGCAGCCAGAGCTCCCCAGCTTGTGGCTCTGCGCTCAGGCTAAGGTTACCCAGAGCTGGCCATTTTGGTTTGGTTCTCCGTCTGAGGAGATCACTGACCAAAGAGGGATAAAGGGTTCCTTTCTTCTGGGTAACATCTGAAATCACAGCCTGAGCTCTGGTAACAGGATACTGGTGGCTTCAGTTCTGCCGATAAGGGGGAATGCTTCTTTTCCTTGTTGTTGTTAATCCTGGGAGTGGAGATCAGTTGCAGTGCAGGTGTCTGATTTTCATTAAAATTGCAAATTGGACTGAATGCTTGATCAGATAACAAAGACATCATTGAAACCATGTGTCTTCCTTCAGCAGCAGAACAGGACAAGACAAAGAATTTCCCAGTGTGTGTCCACTTGTGCATATTTACTGCAGAGAGAGAGTCTTAATACTTTGGTCATGGGTGAATAAATAGCTTCTAAGAATTGCCAGCCCTATCAAACTTGCTGCAGCTTTGGAACAGCTTTAGAGTTGAATAGAAGAACTACAGTATTAGCCCTTTGGGGAAAATACAGGCTGCTCTCAAAGGAAATCAATTAACTGTAGCATCTCTTTGGTCCCAATTCATCAGATCTTCCCTTTTTATCAAAACACTTAAGTGTTTTCTTAGCTTTAAGCACGAGCTTAAGCGCTTTGATGAACAAAGATGGACTTTCACACATGCTGCTGTCTCTCCAGAATAAAGACCATGTGTTTTTTACTATGGGAAAGAGAACACGTTCGATAGGGAGGTTCAACCACTCGTTCTGCTTGGGAATCACATGCAACAAACTCATCTGGAGTAGGAAAGAGTGGGGGCTGGTGGCATCTACATGATGTTTGGAAGGAAAGTTCCTCATGCAATGTCCTCCTGGCAGCTAAACAAAGTGATTTTGAAGTAAACAAACACACAAACATTGTGTTTCCTACAACAACATCTCCTGACAGATGCCATTGCGTTTATATGTCTTAATTATGTAGTGTTTTAGATCATTGTCTTCTCTTCTTCCTCTTTGTGCCAAACACCCTTGGCCTTCCCACAGCAATGATGAAGGGAGCAGCTAAAAAAAGGCACATCCAACCTGAATTATCAGCTGGCAGGTGTCTAGGATAATCCTTCAAACACTCCAGAAACCAGGATCAGTGAGAAAGGTGCTGAGCTGTGCCTACAAACAGCCGAGCCTTTTTGTTTAAACTCTATGAGTTGGGGAGTTTTCAGCTGTGACCCATTTGGCTGGCATTTGCAGACCTTCTGAAGAGGTTGTATTGAAAATGGAGCATGTTAAATGGGTATTTGGCCTTAGAGGAACCCTGATGGATCTTCTCTGGGCCGTCAGCAGGGTCAGATGCAGCCACAAGAGTTTGGGGGTGAAAGAAATTCTGTTCCTGGTGCAGGGGAGCAGTGATACCCCAGGTTAAAAATGTCTTATTTGGAGGTCTTTGCCAAGGCTGCTATGCTCCATGGTAATGTTGCAGGAGGAATTCCTCAAGGAGTTTAGACAGGTCATAGCTTGGGAGGGAAAACAATTCTTGGCACAACGAGACAGTAATGAGAAGCTCCTCATTTTCTGCATGCACAGTGAGCAACTTCCAGCTTTGAAAGCATAACTTGCTGTTCTGGTGTCCTTGAGTAAAGCCTGCTCAGCCATGGCTGTCTCCAGCAAGTCCTGTCCCATTTTTGGGGCAGTTTGCCCTGCTCTGGGTGAAGGACACAAAGCAGATGTTGCTCTGGCCATGGGAACAGTCATGCGGGGACACATGGCTGTGCTGTGCCCAGGCAGCTGGGGCTTGGGACACTCTGGGTGCTGGTAAAATAGGCAAATACAGATAAACTGCAACCCTGAGAAAGAGCAGAACTCCCTATCCCCAAATGCTGTGACAAGCCCGTGAAGGCTGTGAAACAATTTGTTTTCTGAAGAGCGGGCATTATTTAAATTTTACAGAAACATGCAAGGAATCCCTCTGGGACCAGGACACACAATACAGACATACAAACGGATTCCTCTGACAGCTTCCCATGCAATGAGCACTCAGTATTTACTGTTCGCTTTCATCCCTTGGTAAATGGGATATAATTTGAAAATATTTTCATTCCTCTCAGAGCATCACTTGGGATATCTGTAGAATCACTCAGCGTCATGATTCCAAGAAATCTGCCAGGACTGTGTTCTGAAGTTTGCTTTGGATATAAAAGGACTCAAAAGGCCATAGATTATCCCAGGACATATCAAAACATGCATTAAAAATTTCCATGTTCTTGAACTCGTGGTAGGAGTCAGCCACATTCAGTCAGTTCTGTTCAAGTTTAAGCTCAAGGGACTTTATCTCTGCTTGCCAGTGTGTCAGTGCCTTGAGGGGAGGTGGAAACTGCTGGCTGGACTCTGCCCCGTCCTGTCAGAGGAGCAGCAAGTGCTGAAAAAGGCAGAGGAAGCATTTGGGCTATAAAGCATGAGAGACCACTGGCCCAAAATAGGGCTGTGTAGAGTTACAGCATTAATGAGTGCAGAGGAGCTGCTATCTGGGCATCATTTATAACCTTCTCTCATGGCAATGGGGATCTGGCAGGAAATCACTTGGTGTGTGGATGTCAGAGGTGCCTCGAGCCCAGCCCGGGGTGATTTCCAAGGACAGCAGCCATCCAGAAGCTTTGGGAAGCAGCTGCTCTTGTCACTGTGGGGAAAATGCAGTTTGCTCCAGCTCTGCCTTGCTAAAGGGGTGAATATAATATGGAGCCAACATCCCCATCCTCTTCTTTTGCTTTAACTTCAACAATTTCCAGCCTCCTCCACGTGCCGAACATCACCAAAGGACACTGCTGATTCCCTGGCTGCCGCCTTCTTGCAGCCTCTAATACCAGCAGCAAGCTGTGGTCAGCAGGGAGGTGAGGGTGATGCAGGGTGGCACACTGGCATGGGGACACAGCTGCCGTGCCAAGCTGGTGGCAGAGGATGCAGCACAGAAATGGATGTCACAGCTGATCACTCACGGAATTGCGTCAGAAAACCCTGCCCACCTCTGTTTGAGATAAAAGCCCTGCCCACCCCTCTGTTTCAGATGTGTTGTCAGAGGAACATTTCTAATCACAGCAGAATGGTGTCAAGCAGCAGCTGAAATCATCACTGGGCAGGAGGTTACAAGCAACAGCCACAAGATCAGCTGGAGCCCCTTGGCCAAAGCTATCTCATAAAGAGAAGTGGGCCAGAACAGCAACATCAATGACCCTGAGATTGTGTGGGGTTTTATCAGTTTAAATAATCCTATCTGGCAACTGAGTTCTAAACAAAAGTTGGGGTTTCATGGCCATCCTCAATGTTTTTGCCTGTGCTACAGCGGCAAGTTGTATTTCGAGGGGTCAGTAATGGAAAGCAGATGTTTAAATGTGTACAACGTGAAGCAAAAAAGCAAAAACTGCAAGCACAGAGTCTGACATGAGCAGGATGGTATCTCTGAGTGACAAAATGAGACCCATGTTCACGAAACGCAGGATTAAACAAGCCGCTATTTTCTAATTGTTGTGCAAAGCTGCTTTTGTGTCTATAAAATTTCAGTCCTTGTAATATAGCCGCATCAGAACTTTATTTTAGCTGATCCTGCTCCTAGTCCACACACGGATAAACTTCTGTCCAAGTGGTGTTGCAGGAAAGGGCTACGCTGCCAGAAAGACAATGCAAGATTAATTATTCACCCAGCACACTGCTGCCAGGCTATGAAGAATGCTTCTAAGTATTCTTTTAATTAAGAAGAGATACTACCACTGAGTAATGAGGAGACTTTCTTTGTAATCAGAGAGATTCCAATATTTCAAAATTAGTTTTCATCCCAAGTTGTATTTCTGAAACGTGTCTATTCAGAAAGTATTTTTACTTCTGTCAAAATATTATGCCAGTCAAAATATGCGTCTTCTACAATATTTAAGCCTTCAATGAACATTTGTAAATTATTACCATGAAAAATAATCTGGGTGAATTATGTTTCTTTTCCTTTAAACATCAAAACAGCCTCCTGAAGTACATTACTTTGGACATGCTTCATTTTTGCATAGAAAACTAATTAAAAAAAATTTTTTTACACCAACAGTAGCAGTATCTGTGAGTTTCAGTTTTATTTCTCTACATCAAAGGCATTTGATGCAAAACATGAAAAGAAATGATTTCATAAAATTGTTTTTGTGGTATGCATTTAAACATGCAGAACTACACTGAGATGGTTAAAAAAAAATTGAAATTGTTCTATTTAAAATGATAAAGATCATCTTGTCCTTTTTCAAGCGTGTCTCCCTGCTATTCTTGGATGAGGAATAAACATTCTCAGAGTAAATGTTGCATTGAAATCCATTGAGGAAAAAATTAAACTTTTATACTATTTGCTGGGAAAAATGATGATTCTGCGAGCTGACATTAAGGGACAGATTTTCAACATTATTCACCCATTGAAAATAGTTCCTATTGTTCCCAAGTTCAAAAGCCTCTCTGGCTATTGCAACTTTGCCCTAAATATGTAGCTGAGTAGTTGGGCTCAGACTCCTAAAATTTAGTTGCACACGCATGTGACTTCCTTCCCGTGCAGTTCCCACCCGGCGCATGCAGGGATGCTGCTCCCTGCCTCCAGCCATGCCACCGACACTGGGATTGTTCTTGCATTTCACAGGAGTGTGGGTTTGGCTGCAGCAAGAGCCCAGCGAAGTTATAGAAACCTCTTTTCCTCACCCAAAGCAGGACCTTGGCATTTTACCATGTTTCTGATGAGTGCATGAAAAGAAATGTGGCTGTTTTGTCAGATCAGCCAGTGGTAGATGTGATGGTTGCTTTGGGCTTCCCAGGAGATGAAAGGTCTCCTTTAGGCTGAGGGATGTTCTGTGGTTCGGGCACTGGGTCTTTTCAGTGTCGTCTCATCTCCTGCTCCGTGTCCACTTGGATCAGGCGACAGGGTTTCACCGTGGGGAAGCTGCTCTGGGATTGCAGCCTTTATTGGGACAGCACAAGCTGTGATCAGCCAGGAGGCTGTGTCCCCAAACAGGAGCAAATCCACTCCCCAGCATGGGGCTGCAGGGCTGGGAGAGCCGCTGGCTTACCCGGAAAGATGCGCAGGAGGCAGAGAGCGCTGTGGTTGTGGCCAGCGATCCTCAGGCCCTGCTAAAATTTCACACGATTTCTCTGTGAAACTGCAGCAAGATAAACAAGGTTTGGTATGAATTTAAACATAACACTGCTTATATGACTTCGGAACAAAACTGTTGCATAACCCTGTAGAAAACAGCACAGCTGTTCATGCCGGAGAACGTGCCAAGAGCTGCGCCCTGATCCCTGCCAGAGGTGCGCGCCTCAGCTGGGCTTCCTTCCCCTCTCCTGCACCCTGACACCCTGGCTCCCAGTCCTGGGGCTCCAGGGTGAATCCACCAGCCCCTCCTCTCTGCTTCCAGGAGTCACCAAACGAGCGGATCCCCTGTGCTGCAGAGCCCTGCCCTGCGCTGCCCCCGCGATCGCTGCGCGCAGCATGACAATCGGATTTGCTGTGAGATTAGGGCAGTGTAATCCCATTAGCGACGACAAGCTCCGCTGCATATCCCCGCTCCCACACACAGGGCTTGATGAACAGCTCCAGCACAGCGAATGGTCCTGCCAGCTCCGCGGCAGCGCAGCGAGAGGCGCTGGATGGAGCTGGGCATCGGCACAACCCCAGGCGGTGAAATCTCCCCGTGTGTGCTGGGATGGGTGATCAGAGATACATCTGGAACAGTTCCCAAGAAGCTTTCCTCATAAACGGCAGAGGTCTCTGAAGGACTGGTCACTGGGATGGGCTAACCCCCACCCCAAGGGATGCTTATGGTCCGAACAGAGCCCAGGCTGCACTCAGCAGAGCTGCTCTGCCATGTGGCAGCCTGGGGAAGGATGGGTGACTGGGGACTGTCCCAGACCTACACAGACACTCTCAAACCTCTCCTGCTCACTCATCTCAAAGGGGACTTCCTACCGTTAATCCTGAGCCTGTGTGCAAACCAATTTCCAAAATATCCCATATCATATGGTAACACATTATAACATATTTTTAACATAATATATTCTTGTTATTTTCTTTGCTTGTTATTTTCATGTGCTAAAATTAAAATTAAAAAGGCAAATAGCTTATTTGCATATGTGAAGGGGAAGTTAACATGCTAATGATTGCACTGATTCTTAAAGGAAAATGCTTGAGAAGGAAAACCAGGATCCAAACCATGTGGCAGGTATTACAGGCAAACAGCTGTGTCAGTGACAACAAAAAGAGAAAAGTAATCCTGCAATTTTTCTGGGAGTTCAATTTTATTCAAATTCCCTCCCTGGGCATTAGATGGAAATCCTTCTTTAGTGAAAGACTGAGCTGGGCTGTGCTGTGTGCTGTGTGCTGTGTGCTGCCATGCCCTTCCAATTTCCATGAGCCCCACTGATCTCACCTCGGGTACCAGCCTCCCTCAGTCATTTCAGGATAGGTCATGGATGTCCCCACACAGAAAAAAAGAAAAAGCAAATAGGACAGTTTCTGTGTGCTGATGCTCTGCCTTATTTCTTCTCAGAAAAGTTGCTCAAATACTTCCCTGAAATGCAAAATATTTTGGAAGCTAAAGATAGTTCAGGCAGAAAGGCAGACATCTAACTGACACTGAGCAAATAAATACAAGTTATGAAGAATTCTTAGTGCAAATAAAACCCTGAAGGAATGGAGCTTGTTACTGAAAACAGGGCAGGAAGATGGGATGATGGCAGGCTCCACTGATAACCATTGGCTCCATCCACAGCAGCCAAGCTGGGGCTGGGGAGTGTTCACACTTTCTGTTAATGCCACCAAAAGCATGGTGCGGGTGAGGGAAGCTGCAGTGCTGTCAGGTGGTGTAATTTGTGAGTAGTGCTGGTGGCTTCCAGCGAGCAGTGTGCGTGGTCTGGGGTCTGCAGCAGCACCTGAACCTTCCTGGACGTGAAGGCTGCAGTTGGGTGTGCAAACGCAATATCACATAAAGAGACCAGAAGAGGACTGAGACAGACACTAAAGGCTGAGGAGTGGTTTTGCAGAGTGGGCATCCTCTTGTCTGGTGTTTTGGTTGTGAGGTAGTTTGGACTCATGGGCTGAAGCCTCATTCTTTCATGGGATCAGTGCTTGGTTCTCCACCATGAGGCTGATTTCCTCGGCTCAAGGGGGTCAAGAACTGGCTGCTGTTTGCAGGGATATGTTCATGGTGGTGCCAAGACAAAAGCCTGTTTCCACCCACGGTGCAGGCAAGGCAGCTTCCCCTCCTCGATGCTGGGGCACTGAGCTGAGCCCAGCTGCCCCCCTGGGACAGCCTCTGCCCAGCACACACAGCCTCTGTCCAGGAAATGAGGAAGGGCTCCTTTTCACAAAGAACTGGTGAAATGATGTAAAAGACTGGCAAAAACAGAGGAGAAAAATTCTCAACTATTTAACACTTCCGATAGCTGCCGTTATTTTTATTTCCTGGGGCTGAACCAGGGCTATTTTGCAGAGAGTGGGAGTAAATCCCATCTTGAAATACCACAATGAATATTAGCTATTAGTAATGCCTCGATAGAAACACAAGATACAACCACAGCGATCAAGAGGGATATGCCAGAGATGATCTCACTGTTCCAGAAGCTAATGAGCTGGTTAGAGGAAGACACTATTATTAGCTCCTGCAGATCCTTGCAGCCTGCCTGTTCAATAATCTGCTGCTCATGGGGCTTGGTTTGCAGCGTGGTTTATTGCAGAGCATGAGCCCACGTGGTTTCCATCGCGTGACAGCATCCTACAGTGTCCAGGCTGTGTCCCTGGGGGTGTCAGCTGTGACATGAGCCATGCTGCAGGCTCCCCACACACCTCCATGCACCTGCTTCATCCCCTTGGGCTTCATCCTTCTGCACCTTTCACCTAGAGGGATGGGGCTTGTGTTCAGTGGCTCCCATGGGAAGATGTTGAGGAAAACCTACTGCAATTGTTGAATTCCTGGGGCAGCCCTGGGCTGCTGCTTGACAGGGCTGTGGCTCCAGCTGTTGATGCAGCCTTGCAGACCCCACAGATTCCTCACTTTACATTGGGGTGAGTAGTGAGCGAGTCCTAGGCCCCACCAGAGTCATGCAGGTTGGGCCAGCACAGAATCGTAGAATAATTAAAGTTGGAGAACAACTCTCAGATTATCGAGTCCAATCATTAACCTAACACTGCCAAGCCCACCACTAAACCGTGTCCCTAAGCATGACATTTACCTGCTATTTGAACACTTCCAGGGATGGTGACTACACCACTTCCCTGGGCAGCCAGTTCCAAAGCCTGACCACCCTTTCAGTGAAGAAGTATTTCCTAATATCCAATCTAAACCTCTCCTGGTGCAACTTGCAGCTGTTTCCTCTTTTTCTATCGCTTGCCACCTGGGAGAAAAGACTGAGCTTTACCTGACTACAACCTCCTTTCAGGGACTTATAGGGCAGTGCCTCATGAAGGACAAGCTCAGCTGGCAGGTGCCGCTGTCACTGCTCCTTCTGCAATCTCTGACCATGTTTGATTTCAGGGGGATGTACATAATGGCTCAGCTCCACTTGAAAGCCTTTGGATGTGATCATTCTCCTCGTCTGGACAAGGCAGGTTGGTTTTTCTTAGTGCAGCCAATGCTGCTGGGCAGGGCAGGCAGCGGAATGAGATCAAAGTTCGGCCGCAGCCTTTCAAAGTGAAGCAGCAGAGTAAATTCTGATTGGGCTCTGAACTAAAGCTGCACAGCCAGCCTTTGAAAGTGCCCGGGCCCAACATAAACCCTGCATTATGCATGAGAAACACCCAGAGCAAATGCTTTTATCACCCAGAGCAATCAGGGCCGGCTCTTAGCTGAACACAGCATTAAGAGGACAAAAACGGTGCCTGTTGATGCTGCTGAGAGAGGTTATGAGGTGCAACGAGTTTTCCTCTCCGAGAAACAGGACTGGAGCGGGAACACTGCAGCCACCTCCCTGGGCAGCAGAGGTGAAATAGGGTCTCCAAAGACGGCTGAACTCACAGCCCATCAGGTGTGGCTCAGTTGTCCCCAGCACTGTCAGGGCACGCACATCCTGAGGCTGCTGCTGCCTCACTTCTGCAAGCAGCTGGAGAGCAAATCCGTGGTGCTCACACCAGGCTGGCAGAGTCTCGCTTTGTGCCTTAATAGGGCCAATAGAGCAAAGTCTGAGCACCCCTGTGTGTAACAGAGGATGCTTCCAGCCTTCCCAGGTCAATAGTTTGTGTGAAACTGTTTGGCAGCAAAGGGAGCTGCAGCAGCTCTTGAGCTTATGGGAACCAGGAGAGGAGGCAGAGATGTTGGGGTGAAATTGTGGACCTCTGGAGGCTCTTTCTGGCCCTGCTACAGACTTTCTGTATGACATTAGCTCTTCTTTTTTTTTTTTTTTTTTTCCCCTGAAGAAATTATTTTCATTTGCTGACGATGGGGTCCTTCATCTTTTCTGGTCTGGGTTCTCTCTTGGTAGACGGAAAATGCTTCCTTTTCTCCAAGGGGCTCTCAGGATGCATGTCTGTTCTCACCACTGAGGTGCTTGCAGACTGAGGTGATGAGAAACCTACAAAAACATATCCAGCTCTGTCAGAATTGAAAAATATGAAATGGGAAACAAATGTTCACCCCATATTAGAATAAGCGCAGAGGGATTGCTTGCTCTATTGAGAAAATAAAAAAAAAAAAAAAAAAAAAAAAAAAAAAAAAAAAAAAAA
>VZRN01000404.1:2200635-2215234 GCA_013397935.1 Dasyornis broadbenti
AAAAAAAAAAAAGAAGAAAAAAAAAGAAAAAAAGAGTAATTCTGCACATTTTGGTCTCCATTTGGTGTGGAACTGCACAGCTGTGAGTACTCCAGGGTGAAATGACAACCCATCCCCGAGGTCGCTCTTACGAATACTGCGCCTTCAGAAAGACGACAGTTTTAAACAATTTGTTCCTAATTGAAAGAGGTCACATGAGACTGACTTTACAAAGTTTACATAACAAAGAGTAATTCTGTTAAGTAAAATGATTAATTCCTGTCATTGCACATCAAACGGCGCAGTTACAAAACAGTATTGTCTATGCTCGCATTGCATTGAAAGCCATTTTCCCTCCAGTTTCCCTTCCCAGAGCGCAATCTTTTGACAAAGCCTTAACTCTTTGGTGTTATTCAGTGCAGGAATTTGTGAATGGGAAGCGAGTAGGCTGCCATGGACGTGTGAGATATGTGACGGTGGTGTGGTGGCAAGCAAAAGACAACAGCTCCTTAGAGCGGGCCCAGCTCACCCAGGGCCCCCGTGCAGTGGGAAATGCTTGCCAGGACAATGCGTTGGTTGTCGTCCTTCCTCGGCACAATGAGGCATTGAGGGAGACTCACAGCCCAAAATGGCAGATCTGGACTTTGAAACGCTTCCGTGGTGTGTTGCACAGATGTGTCAAGGGCCCAGAACAGCAAATAGCTGAGTAATTTGGTGTTGAGATGGCCTGGGAGGACATGGATATCCTTGCACCCACCACACGAGTCTGCGGGATGGCACAGACGCTGGCTGTTTGGAGAGACTGCAAAACTAAGACAGCCCCTGTGTGATGTGTGGAGATCTGACAGAAGGAGCGCTTTGGCTTTGGAGCAGCTCCCTGCTACTGCTGTAGGGTCAGCTCTGGCTTTGGAGGGGAGGTCGTGTATCCATGGGGCTGCAGGGACACCAGATGCAGCACCCAGTGAGTGGGAACACAGGTCCTTTGACATCCTCAGGACGAGCCTGTGTCTGTGGGGCTGGATGCCACCTTCCTGACTTGCTGGACAAGGGGGTGGTCTTTGCCCCTGCAGTCCAGGATGCTTTGCTGGAGGACTGTGCTTGAGGCTTGGGCTGGCATTCAGCCCCACTGCTGAATTTTAATAGGAAGTCTCCCCCACCCCATGATGTTTAGGGGCACTTCTTTTCTTTCCTTCTTGTCTCCTCCTCACATTTTTAGCCCTACAACAGTTCCTGTCTTGCTTGGTAAGAGCCACAGAGAAAGGAGGTGCTGGTAAGGGCACAGAGGACACAAGTTTGTGCTTAATCAGGCTGTAGTTCTGCAGCTTCTGAAATTCCTTGTTTGTTCAAATAATTTGGCATTTGTTTGTATGTAAATTTATCTTTCCCCAGCCTGTGAAGTAGAAGTGACTTTCCTGTAAGAAGTTATTCTTGCTTGCTTATTCAAATAGAGTGCTTATTTGATCCCTTCATGTTTTTTCTCATTACAATCCCTTTCCTTCCCTTTCTCCAACCTCCCCTTGGGTCTGTCCTTCCTTGCCTGCATTTCAATTCAAAGCCCTGTTGGAGTTTTCCATTCTCTTCTAGGGCTGAGTCACTGACTTTTGTCAGCCTCCCACTATGGATGGCAAGGGGGAGGAGGAAGAGAAAGAAGAAACAGACAAATTGCTTCAACACCAGCCAAAAGCTGCGTAAAAAGGCCCAAATGTTATGGCATCTGAAATAAAATCAAGAACAAGCGAACCCTGCCAAATCTCCCTTGAAATGCTGGGAATCTGGAAGTGTTCAGCACAGTTCCAGAGTAGCTTTCCAGCCTAAATGTCAGCGGAGGGGTCGGGGCACAGATCCTGCTTTGCAGGTGGGATTGTTGTGTTCTCAGCCCTTTCTGGGCACAGCCAGCCTCAGCATCCCTCCCCTGCTGTGAGAGCATTTGCTCTGCAGGCAGATGATGCCATCCATGGCTCCTGCTGCAGTTCAGTGGCCTGGTAGCACACTGTGGCAGAGCTTGAGTCAATCCCTGGATGAGCACAGGGTGGAGAAATGCAAGGAATGGCTGAACACCCAACTCACCCCAGCCCTGGCCCTGCCCCGGCACTTCAGGAGCAGAGGGAAGAAAGGGTTGGGGCTGCTGCTACATCCCAGAGCGACCTTCAGCCTTGGCCGTGCACAGACAGAGCTTTGTACACTGAATTTCACGCAGCGCTCCCAGCCAGCACCCAGGCTGCAAGGCAAATACATCCCCTGTTCAAATCACCCAGTACCTCTTTTCCCTGCTCCTTTTCATGGCAACAGATCTTGTTTCCAACTAGTGAGGAATCTGCCGAGTCTAATTAATCTGTCTGAGATGATGACAAGTTTCCCCTGGTTGAAATCAGACTCCTTTTTCTAGCAGAAAACCCTGGGCTCAGCATGGCACCCAGAGCCCTGCTGCTGGCTGTGGGCAGCTCTGAACTTCACCGAGCACCTCATCTGTGGGTGCAGGGAGGGCTCGGACTCTGAAAGTTCCAGAGCATCCAAAACTGCTGTGGCCAGGCCTCTACCTTCCCCGTTCAGGTGGAAATGATGGAACAAACAATTCTTCTGTGTCTACAGTGAGAAGTCGCAGCTCTCCCAGGCCCTTGCCTGGAGAGGGAAGAGCTGAGAGTTGCTCCACAAGGACATTTGAGCTGGATTTTGTCCCTGCCTTTGATTATCTCCTGGAAAAGTCTGTTTTTGTCCACAGACTATATGAGTACTAATCTTCTCCCCATCATGCTTCCTACATTTAGACACCACCCCTCTCTTCACCCACCACCTTGCAATGGCTTTTCCAAGCCCCAGGACAGACCTTGCATGCTTTGCTTTCATGGCACTTGGCTCCCAGAGCTCCCAGAGTAGGTGAAGGTTCATTTCAATGTAGCTCCACTAAAATCTACTTCTGCCATAAAAGGCTATCACTGCCAAGTCTCAGGCATTTTCTACATCTCTTGCCATAAATCTAAGCAGTTTTAGCTGTATTTACTTATTTATTTGTGTCACCAGCTAATCTGTTCTGTTGGGAAAGCAGATTTTGTATTGTTTGTCATTTCAGAGACATTTTTTCCATCTCTTTCATGTGCTAAATCACAAGTTCTCTAATGTTGCAATCCATTTTTCTCCATAAAAGTGTTTAATAATGATAGATTAGATTGGCCTTTCTGACAGATTAGATAGGTTTTTAGGTTTGGCCTTTGATGAAATTACAAGGGAGAGCACGAGACAAGTAGTAAAAAACGTCCTCGTAGTGAAAGGTTTGACTTCTTATCTTCATAGATTAGCACCCTGCCTCTGCAAACAGCTTCCAGAAAGCTTAATGAGTCTGTGGGGACTGACTGTTATCAGGAGTAGTTGCTCTCTGGGGACTTGAAGGGCAAGGAGCAGCCACTTTGATTTAATGAGTGAAAATATACTGTGCTGCCCACGGCAAGGGCCATTAACCAAAGGAGGCCGTGGGCTTCCTCAGTGCTGCACACACATTGTCCCTTCTCTCTGCCTCCATGTGGACACATTTTGAGAAATTCCAGCACAGCCAGTGTCATGGGATGGGTGAAGGTTGGTGGTTTAAGTTCTTGGTCCTGTCCATGGCTGGGTCCAGCCAGCCAGGAAAGCTGCAAGACCTGGAGTCTGGGATAAGACAGGAGTGGGCAAACCAGTGTGATTTCCATCCAGTAAAAAGGAGTCTGAGGATATCCTCCGCCCACCTGCACCTCTCTCATGACATGGATTCATGGCAGACTAACATTGTCTCCCTCTGCCTGCCTCCAGGAGCAGGCAATTTCAGGAGCTGGAAGAGGAACAGACCCAAGTGCACGCTACTGTTGCACCCACGTCTGTGATGATCTGTGCTCCTCAGCTGTCACTGAAAGGAAACTGGGTCCAAGGGGATACCAAGTGGATGGAAAAGATGGAAACTAAAGCCTTCAATGTCCTTCTCAATTGCAACAGTGTTGGAAGGTCCCCAGAGAAAAGCTCTGCAGAGAGTCTGTGTTTCACAGAATACGCTCTGAGAATGACGCAGGCAAAGTGTTTCCAGGAGGAGCAGGGATGGAGGAATCAAGCTTGTAGAGGCTGTGGGTGAGGCACCATCCAGAACACTCACAGACTCCAAGAGGATGCATGGGAAGGCTGCATGATGGGGAGGCAAGGGGGAGTCTGTCAGAGAAGCAGCTAAACCAGCGTGTTTAGTTTGGCAGAGATGAGGGGTGGGAGGGTGGTCTCCATAAACACATTTACAAAGCAAAGCCCCATATTTATTTATATTTAAATTAGATCAGTTTTAAAATGGGAACCCTGGCTTTGTTATTTTGGATTTGGTTTTCGTTTGTTTGTATTTTTTTGTGAAGTAAATACAATAGGGTTCACAGTCATTTCCACATCTCAGTATCCTGAAATTGCTCCATGCTACAGAAATTTTCAAGTGTTCCCATTCACTTTTATCTTCTTTTCCAGAAGGCTGAGTTCACAGGTGGCAGGAAGGGTTTCCCTCTTTGGGAAAAGGGCACATGCCCTGCTGCAGCAGAGCCCAGACATGCCCCCAGAGAAGGCTGATTTGTCCCTCTCTACAGAAACACCTTCTGTTCTGGAGGTGGCTGTGGTGCTGCATTCCCTGATCCTGATTCCAGCGAAACAACTAAATAGGGTGATGGCTGGTTGGTGAAAAAGGTGTCTTAACAGCATCACCAAGTCGTTCTCCTCTGGAACAACTCAGCCTCGGGGCTGCAGGCTCAGTTTCATGCTGTGAGCACTTGGAGAAACCCTGCTCTGACAAGGGAATCTGTGTCTTCCCCTCACGCTCCCAGATTAATTAGGAAAGTCTTCAAACTTCCCAAACACAATGATTTCCCTACGACTTTTTCAAATAAGCAATTTATTTTAGAAATAACACCTCAGCCTCAGGGACCTGTTATCTGTGCAACTGGTTTTTATTAACTGCAGAGAGGAATCCTTTGGGGTGAAAACACCAGCTTTCGGAAGACTGTAATACACTGCTAATTTGTACTTATTTATTTATTTGACAAAAGCCATGAAAACTGAAAGGCATCCCAAGGATTATTTTAATCTCCTTGCCATTCTCCGGGTATTGTTTGTGTTCTGGGGAGATCACTTGAAATTTCAGCACTGTCTTCTCATACAAAGGATATGTTATTAACATGCATATTCTTTGGCAGCAGTTCCACGTGCTTTTTGAACCAGGAAGGCATTTTTTATCTTGCTCTCATTTGAAAGGTGGAAAAGCTGTTTTTCCATTAGGGCAGATCATCAAGGGAAATAGTTCAGGCTGGAAGAAATCAGTCACGGGAGTGTCAATTCAGCTGCACAGGGCCCCAGAGGAAAGCTTGGAGGAGTTTGGCTCTGTCTGGACTTCATCTAACATGGCAGACCGTTCAGACCTGATGGCTTTTTGGTGTGCAGGGTGACATCCAGGGAGCCTGTGAGGGTCTGTGGGGCAAGGTGAGGTGGGTGCCACTGGACTTGGCACGGAGAAAGAGGGACTCAAGCACCAGCCATGCTGCTGAGGACTTTTAACTTGTGACATGTGCTGGCTGAGCCAGGCAGCGGAGCCTGCTCCTCCTGGCCTCAGGGAGATGCTTTTGGCAAGAACAGGGGTTCATTCCCCTGTCACCTGGGCTGATAGAAGCTGCCTGTAGCCCAGGCCAGCCCCGCAGAGCCTGACTCTGCTTGAAGGCTTTACCTCACCTACTTTAGGTTAATCTGAATTAGCTGCCTTTTCTAGACACAAGTTTTTCATTCCTGCAGCAGGAGGATGAGATGTTACCAGTGTGGCTGGATCCAGAAGGCAATTTCTGTCCACAGGAGGGGTTTGGAGCAGAGATGCAGCAGTGAGATTCCCCCAGCACAGCTGGACAGCCCAGGAAGGGGCTCTGTGAGGCTCTGCCTCCCCTGTGCTCCTGGACATCCCCAGCATGACTTTATCTTTTGGCCTAAACGTGTGTGCAGCTGTTTCACTGCCTGTTTGGGCCTGGAACAAACTTGCCTGATAATGTCTCACTTTGGCTTTCCCAAATCTGCTTGTTGGGAGTGATCTTGTACATCACCTAGTGCTGCCAACCTCATCTGCAGCGAAGAAAATAATGGCCCCAGCTGTTACCATGTTTTTCCCCAGAACAAGGGCACAGGTGAGAGGGGAAGGTGCCAGCAAACAGCCAAAATTGGGTGTCCTGGGAGATGGCTGGAGATGTGTCCCCTTTTCTCACACGTGCAGGCAGTGCCCTCTAGTGCTGCTGCCTTTTGGATAAAACCAGGAATGTTAAATAACGAGAAAAACTGTGAGAGTAAAGCTCTGGTGTGAGCTGATGGCACAGACAGATGGACACAAATTCCTAAATTCTGCCAGCACCATGGACATGGGTTGGCAGTGGTTGCCTGTCTCTCTGGAGGAGTTGTGCTGGTGGTGGCCATGGTGGCCAGTGGTGAGGAGAAACTGGGCCACTGTGGAGAGGTCAGACACAGAGGAAAGCCCATTAGACACTGGGATTTGCCCCTGGAGTCACAGGGAGTTCTGGAATGGGACTCACAGGAAGAACACAGATAGTGTTCTTCCTGGTGGTGGCTCTGCAGGAGTGTCCTCTCCCGGTGGTGCCTCATGTTCTCAGTCTGGTGGCAAGGATCCCTCCAAACTTGTGGCAAATTCATGCTGAGAATCTCATTTATAACCTGTCACACCCTGCTGCCACCAGAGCACCACATTTCAACCAACAGGTGAGGCCTGACACAGTCAAACTCCTGGTGAAACAGATGCCATTGGCATAAATGTGGAGAAGTTAAGTCTGTTTTGAAGTAGGAAAACAGCAATGTTAATTTAGATTAGAGGCTTCTTTTGTATCTTTCTTCCTTTTCTTTTTTCCCCTCTAAGAAATGTTTTTTATTGTCCTGCAAGTGCTGAATATTTTATTGTTTCATTTTCATTTCTTGATCACTGTTTGCTTGCTGTTGGCTCCTGGCTCTAATCAGTTCTGCTTTCCAGAAGGAAAAGGAGCTCTTTTTTTGGATGCCTGTATGTCTAATGAAAAAAGAAAGCCAAAAAACTCATCCTACCTCTGGTCTGAAGAAAATTTTCATTGGTACCCTTGGGAGCAGGTGAAAAGCTTTTCTATTAAACACATTGAAAAAGGAAATTTGATCCATATAATTCCACACAGCCTCTTCCTTCTTATTTTAGGCAGCATTCTCAGAGGATGTCTTTAATCTTCATATCATCTTGGCTGGTACCAGCCACAACCCATGTACTGCTCTCAACATACTTGAGCACAATCTTGCTTCTGAAAATGCCTCCCATTTCTCAGCCAGGAAGGTGTCATTTATTACTTCCACCCCATTGGTCTCTGGTGACTGAGACACAGTTCATGAGCCAACCTCGGTGCCAGCACTGAGATGTCCCAGGTGGGGCTGGCGGGCCCCAGAGATGTGTTCTGAGAAGTGCCTTAATTCTTCTAATTAATGCAAACTCAATAGTCAGGTTTTCTGTCTTCAACAAGTTCAAAGAGACTAAATTGCCTCCCCTGGAACATCCTTCCTGCAACTTAGATGACTGGATAACTCTTTGGTTGACACATAAATATCCTGGCCTGATACCAGAAGGAAAGGAATCAGGGTGTCTCTTCCCGGGACACAGTGAAAGTCTGGGCACAAGTGCATTGTGGATTCCTGCTGAAATTGATGCTGTGATATTGATCCCCAGTGTAGATGGTGCTTCATTAGCAGAAGAGTTTTAATGGAGCCACATCCCCCAGCCAGCACCTTCCTTGGCCAGGAAGTGACTCTCTTTCCTTTCAGTGAGCTGAAGTTCTTCGTTAATACTCATTTTTCCTTAAATGGTATTTCACCGGTACAGTAAATGATCAATTTCTGTTCCTTGTAACCAAGGTCAGGTGTGAGAGAATAATAGTCTCCTACCCCAGCCTGGCACACCACATGGAAATGATTTATTGCATTTCTAAAAGAGGATTCTTGACATTTTGAAAATGCAATGTAGTCCAACAGTAATTAAGCAAAAAGCAGGCTGCTGAACAATTGATTGCCACTGTCAGCAAAGCCTGATTAACTAAGATGCTTGAAGAACTGTTTCTGCCACCCATGAATTAAAGGTTAGTAATTAAATTTATGGGCCATGGCCACTGTCTCTGGATGGCACTTCACTTATAAGCACCCCAATGAAGAATAATCAGATGGAAAAAACGCAGGTTGTTACCTCAAAGGCTTTTTATTGAGAGACAGTGAAAAGTGGCAGAGGATTGTGCAGCTGTATCAGCCATTGGGTGACTTGAGGCCAGGGAGGCACTGATGTCCTGACAGGGTGATGGAGCCTTGTTCAAGCTGAGAAGCAAAAACTTGAACAGGAATTTTACTTTGGAGGGATGAGCATTGGTAAAGTCTGTCCCACTTGGAGCCTCCAGGGTGGGTTCCTGGCCCACCAGCCTGACACACGATGCTAAACTCAAAGCAGAAGCCCCTGGCTGAGCTCTCCCAGTGATGGGAGAGGCCAGGCAGTGATGGCAGGAGCTCTTTTGCAACACAAGCTGATCACAATCACGGCTGCTACCAGGGAGGTTGGTTTTGGGCCCATCTGGTCAATGTGGAAGGCAGATGATGGACAGCAGCTGCCTTGAAAAATCGCTGTAAAGACAAGGGGCATCTTGATGTTACCAAAGCTCCACGTTTCAGGTCCTCCCCTGTGCAGGCTGAGCAACATGAAAAAGTTAGAAGAATTTTCCATCCTTTAAAAATACCTAAAAGTGGGGCTTGGATGTTTGGGGTTTCAGGTCCCTCTTTGGACTGGGCTGCCTCATGTGGGACACACCAGCCCCAGGGTAGCCAAAAGGCAGGGTGTGCACCCAGCCACTGGTATGTGACAAGTATTTCTGTGAAACAGCATTTTGGGATTTGGGAAGCCATGGGTTTTTACTGGATTAATGAAAACTGTGTCTTCATTATGCAGGTTTATTTTGTGTCTGTTGAGATTAAGGAGGTTTTGGGAGATGCCTGAAGTTTTTTTTTCTGAGCAGAAGTTAACAGACGTTATTTGATTGCTTTGACAGTCTTAGGCATTGTTTTTGCAGGTTTCTTCCCACCACTGGGCTGTCATTCTTCACGAAAGCAGCTTGAGTTTAATTGCAAGGCTATGTTGGACTCCGGCAGAAGCACTTTGTAGTCTCATTTTCACATTAGGATAAAAATGAAAAAAAAAAAAAAAAAAAATCAATGCATAATGATTTTTGCAATCTGCCATCCTCTTGGGTGAAACTCATCCAGAACAAACTAAAGAACAGTAAAAACCTACTTCTTCTGTGAAAACCCAACTCTGCTCATTGCACACTGAAGATTTCTGCAGCTTTACAGCAATTTTCCCCCGCTTCCTGCCAGTCTTGACAGACACATTTAAAATCCCGCACTTTACTGACAGCAGCTGAAAAAGCACGGTGTGGCAGAGCTTGTGCTGCACCTTCACTGTTATTTTCCCTCATGAACACAGGCCTTCAAATCCTCCTGTGCATTCAGAGGGTGTTTCCACAACACCTGGAGTGTTAGTCAGCAGCATCAGGATTAACACTCCCTTCTGGATGCAAACACACAGCATCTAAACGTGCCCACTGGCACCAGGTTTGCTCTAGCACGAGTTACCTCTCCTGCTAATTGCAGCTCTGTAGCTACCAGATCCAAAGCAGCAGAAGTCTCACGGGATTTTTGATGATTTGGGGTTAATTCTATTAGGGTGGTTGGGAATCTCATGCTGCTGGCTTTCAGATTTCATCCTTAGGCCCTTCCTGACACTGAATTCGTCTTTCTTCTGTATCTAAACAAAGGGTTTTGGTCCATCTTGTGGCACTTTCAGGACCCTCTGCCTGGTGGTATTGCTGTTGGAGGTCCATGACGAGCACACACAGCTCTCATCTCACACCACAGGAACATGAAAGTGTCACCATGGGGCAGACAGGGGTGGCCAGGGACATGTGGCCAGGGCAGCAGCGTTCGCTCACACGGCCTGAAGGAGATAAATAGGCTGTGATTCACATTTCCATGGGTTTGTGCACATTCACACAGCCGTACTGGAAGGAGAAGAAAGAGTTATTTATGATGTGTTCTGAAATATAAATTATATCAAAGTCAAAGCTCAGGATAATTGCTGCTGAAGTAGATCCAAAGGTTGGCATTATGATTAAATAGTGCTGCTGCCTTTAAAGGGAAATCTAGTTACAGACAAACAACATGGAGGTCAGCAACAAAATATAATTCAATTCCTCACTACGAATTAATGAATGTGCTTTAGATTAATTTAAATCCACAAAGAGACTTTGTGTTGCAGAAATATTCATTACAAAGTTTACCAGATTATTCCTCTGGCAGGGATTCAGCTTTCTGCGCTCCACCAGGTGAACCCACTTCACACACAGCACAAGGAACGTGCCAGTTTTCCTTACCAAACCCATGTGGTTTGGTTCTCAGTGCTTTCCCTCAGCTGGGGTTGACCTGTACAACGCCTGTCACTGTTCACCACGCTCTGAACAGGACATTTGCGGGGGACAACAGCAGGATGACAGACCGAGGGTCGTGTGAGCTCAGTTTGATTTGGTAGCAAAGAGGTAACAGTGAAATGGAACCAAAACGCCCTGCTGGAGACACCAGCAGGGACCAGGTGATAGCTTTGCACCTTGTGCTCTGGGATCGTGGCCTCTCTGCAGGAGAACACAGGAGTCAGTGGGCTTGAGTGTGTCCTTGAATGTTTTCTGGAATAATGAGGTTCCCAATCAGAGCTTATGAGGATGTGTGCTGGAAGTCTTTTATTTTTGAGGTTATTTGGAACCTTTTCTATGATATAATAGTCTCTGGCCACCTTCCTAAACATGCAAGGAAAAAAGCTGATATAGCCAAGGATGATCCTGGGGAGGAAAATCAAATGCTTTCAGTGGTCACAAGACGGGACGAAGTGGGAACAAGTCACAGCAGTAGGTTCACAGCCCTGCCAAAGGGTGTTGAGCCCCAGTCCTGCCTCAAGGAATGGTGCCAGAGTGGGAAGGACTCCTCGACCCACCACCCCTTCCCTGGAGGGAGCTGGGGCCGGGGGGACTGTGCTGGCAGGACATGAAAGCAGCTCTGTCACTGCCTTGGCTGTGCTGTCCCTGTCATGGTGGTGAAGGAGGAATGGGTGGCCAGGCCAGAAGGCCACCTGCTTCCTTCCACCTCCTGTGACCTTGATTTGTGTCTTCCTGGTGCTGGAGGGATTTATGATGCGCCTTTATGGGGGCAGAAGGCTGCAATTGAAACAAGATGGACAGACCCCTCTGTCCTCACTCAGAGCTTCTGTGGCTTTGGGTTGCAAATCAAACCACGAAGAGCACAGAGGGCACAGGGGAAGAGCAGACAGCACCTCCCTAGAGTGAAATATTTGGATATTGAAAGCCAGAGCAGCTCACCCCGAAAAGAAACTGCTCTGAGCTGCTGCACAGCTGCTGCTAACAGAGACAGGGTGGCTGTGCTCAGGGAGAAGGTGCAGACTCTTCCACACTCATAAAAGGTGATTTCCAGTCACCACAAATTTGGTCTTGGAATTTCTGGAAGGCTCTCTCTTGGTTGAATATGGGCTATTTTTTTTCCAGGCACCATTCACACTATCTTTGGGCTCCCTGTGGAGAGGCCACAGAATGAAAACCTCTGCCCTGGGGTAAAGAAGTAGGTGGACTAGGGCAAGAATCTTACTTGTATGGCAGCTCTGATAGCTGGAGTTAGAGAATAAGAATCACCAATGGAATGAAATGGTATAGCCCAAATGAACTCAGATAATATCTGCGTGAAATAAGATGCTCTGATTTCCAAGCAGCAGGAAAAGCAGCTCAAGTTGCTCAGCTGAAGTCTTTCCTTTTGAGCCCCAAGCAAGCAGCAGAAAGAGCATGGTGAAGGTAAATCTGCTTGTGTTGCTCTTGGGGATCACAGCCCTGATCCCGCCCTCTGAGATTTAATTAATTTTAATTCAGTCATGACTCCCAGCCTCCCTCTTTGTGGGTGCTGTAAATTGCCTTTAAGCTTTACCAGAAGATTTCCTCTCCTGACCTAAATGCCTTGATAGCATTTGAGCTGCGCACCTGCTCCCAGCAGAAGCATTTCACTCCATTTCTGAAACACTAATTTAATATACTGGCAGTCCCCAGGACAAGTGTGTGTGTTCCTATCATCAGCATGTATCTACTATCTATTACCTAAATATGTTAAAGGGTCAACACGATATTTGTAACTCTGTCCTTTAAAGGGCCCAGGATGGAAGGAAGGACCTGTGTTGACTGCACTGCTGATGCTTGATTCAAACTGAAGTTTATTAAAAGATTACCATAATTTTGACTGATTTTTTTTTTGCTAAGCAATAGAAGAAATCTTTCATTAAAGCTCACACTGCAGTGAGAGGAAACACCAAGAGTGTGAACATTTGAAATAAGCAGCACACAATAACAGGTTCAGGAAATAGATGTTTTGGGCTCATGGAGAGTTCTCAAAATCTATAAAATTAATTGAACAGGAATGAAAGTAGTGACTCCCAAGGAACAGATGCAGCAGAGAAACCTTGGTTACTCAGCTGTAGCTGTAAAATTCCAGCTCGGATCCTCTTCCCACTCCCACCCCTCTCTGGAGGGCAATCCCCTGGTGTCACCATGTCACCCTTGGCACCAAGGCCACTGTTACCACTACCTGTCTGGATGGATGTTGGGGCTCTTGCAGGTCAATTAACTGGGAGGCAGAGAGGGAAGCAGAGAGACTGTCCCATGGAAAACATCAGTTTGAGACGTCTCTCCTGCAACCCAAGCATTCCTGAAATGTTGAGTGCTTTTCCCTCCACGGGCACTTGGCACTCCGAGGCCTGGGGTGAGATTTTCACCTCCAGTGCTGGCAGCCCCAGCCAATTGCTCATTTTCACAGAATGCAGTAGTTTCGCCGGCAGCTTTGCAGACCGTGGGCTCTGTGTGTGTGTGTGTTCACTGACCTCTCCTGGCCAGACCCAGGCAACTCGCGGCCGGCTGGGAACCAGATGCCCCTGAACACCTTCCCTGGGAAAATATTCCTGCTGGGAAGCAGTGACAGGGCACAACTCACAGTTAAAAGGCAACAAAAGAGGCAGAACCAACCTTATGGGGACATGCAGGAGATATTCTGTGGTATCTTTAAGAAGCTAAAAGCATCTGTGATTGTGAGTTATTGTTGCAGTAATAAATCACGGTATAGGGACAAGGGAGACCTGGAAGCACCCAAAAATCTGTCTCAATCCTGCACTCCTTACTCGAGAAAAATGAGGGGTAAAACTGAGGGCTGCAAAATCATGCCTGTGAGGAAAAAGGCAACCTTGGAAATATTAAAGAAATAAGTATTAGAAAGCAAGGAGAAAATCCAAGAGGTTTGGGAGGGCATCCTTCCCTGAAGGAATCTGGTAAATCTCTTAAGCTGCACAGTGTAGGACCTTCTGTAAAATCCTGTATGAAAATAGTTGTTATTGTGCAGTTGTAGTAAGAATTCAAATAAACAGCAGCAGTAATTTTCCTGACAAGATAAGGCAAACATCTCCCTATTCTTACAGATTTCTACAAATTCCTCTTATTTATGTAACTATCTCAAAACACCTCATTCAACTGATATTGCTCAGCTGCCCATTTCAACACCTGCACCTCACAGCAGAGTTGAGCTGTAAGCTGGGAGCTCACATTTGTTTTCAGGAAGGGGCAGCGCTCAACCCTCTGCAGCTCCCTGGCAAAGCAGTGCTCTGGGTCCAAACAGATCCGCATCTCCCTTCTCAGCCTGCTTTCTTTTTTTTTAAAATTTCTTTTCCCTGTTGGAAGACAAGGAGGATTAGCTAAGCCTATAGCTTAAATATTATAATTAATTGGTGCTTTTTGATTTTTTTTACATGCCTTCTGCTGCTATGCTAAAAGTGGGTTTTCTTTGTGTGAGAAAGCTTTTGTTTGCCTGAAACAGGCTTTTCCCACCCCTGCATAAATAGCACTTTGAAAAATTGCATCACAAAACCCGCAGCATTGGGATTTTAGAAAAAGAGCCTGAATGGCTGGAAACTTCACATAGCTCTGCAGCTGGGAGAGTGTGGCTTTCATCTGACAGGCTGTTTAAGGATGGTTTGACCTCTCTCTTCCTTTACATGCTGGGAGTTAACTTCTCCTGTAAGTGTCCAGCATAAATTATTTTAATGCAAATTTTCTTGTCAAAACTACAAACAGACATTTGATCAAAGGTCAGCTCTCCTTTGTGTTCCTGTTTGATATAGAAATTTCTATTTCATCTTTGACTGTCATGGTCAGTTAAGGGAACTGTAGCCTGATGGGAAATTACTGATGCATTTCATGTCCTCTCTCCAACAAGGTTTTTTTCCCCCCCTTTCATATCATATGGGTGTTTTAATTTGAATATGTTTTCATTTTTTAATGGAATAGTTAAATTAGCTTTGAAAAGTGTCGTGGTATGACACTGAAAATTGTCTGCTTTTTAAACTGAAGCTCAATTTACTGCCGTTTGATACCCTGGGAGCTGATCAAATAATTACTATTCCCTTACTGCTGGTTTTATTTCATGCTTAACTTGTGGATTTTTTTTTTTTTTT
>VZRN01000404.1:2215298-2327918 GCA_013397935.1 Dasyornis broadbenti
TTAATGGGACAGTGCCTGAAGAACAGGAATTGCAGCAAAAGGAAGGTTTGGGGAAATTTTGTATGTATTTCTTGGGGTTCCTTGGCTGTGCTGTATCCAAGGGAGCCTGGGGAACCTGGAGCTCACTGAGATCTCGGGGAGTACTGCAGAGCAGTGAGAGCTGCTGGTCCCATCCTGCCCAGCACTGGGATCTTGGCTTCTTGCAGGGGAGATGCTGTAGGGAACTGGCCACACCGAGACTGGGGAGGATGCAGAAACTAGCTAGGGAATGATCCCAAAATCCCATTTCTATCCACACAGACTCTCCCAAGAGACCTTTTGCTCTTTTCTCAAAGCAGTTGCATGGTTTAACCAGGCTACACCAGACGGTCCAGGCTGTTTGCCTTCCCAATCTCCCCCAAGGCCTCTTGACTAACAGTCCCTCTTTCCCCATTAGCTTTGCACCCAAGTCCCATGATGAGATTTAACATCAGGGCACCTTTGGAGGGCAGGGGAATTTCATTTTAGAGCTGCGGCTCTCGGGTTAAGTCTGCAGGGATGTAAAAGGATGGCTCCCATGAGGCTCTGAGATGCTGAACTGCTTGATTTGCTCAAAGCAGCACAGCAGATTTCTGCCAAAGCAGCGAATTGAACACAGCTCTTCCTGTGGCCAATACCCTAATCTCCATTTATCATCCTTCTGCAACTTTTTTTGGAACTCTTCACAGTGTGTAAAGTCAAGCCCATGTCTCAATCCTTGTGGATTAAACCACTGCTGCTGTATCCCTTTATTTATCCCTATGCAAGCGCGGAGATGTGTCTGTGGCTACGGGGCTGACAAATTCTGATGAGATCTGAGAACCAAACCCCAGGTTCTGATTAAAGTTCAGCTGTCCAAACCTAGAGCCACTTTGGGGCGTAATCGGATATCACTCTGGGAATGTGAGGGTGCATTTCAGCCTTAAGAGAATGTTGCCTTCATATGTAAAACTACTTAAGGGCAAGGCTTGGAAGACCTTGGATTCATAACAGAGACACTGTCTCCTCCTCCCCACATGGCTCCAGTTTGAGCTCCCAAAGACCTGAATTTCCCTCTCTGCTCTGTAGCTTTGCAAGCCTCCCCCTTTTAGAAGTGTTTTCTGGTGGCTCTTCTGGAGCAGGATGTCCAGAGCTGCTGATCCATAACTCACACTGCTTGGTTGTGTCTCCTTTCAGCAAAAAGTCATTTATTTCTTTCCCTTCTTTTCTGTGTCTCCTTCTGTTACCTTCAAGCACACAAACTGGTTCCCTTGAGATGGAGACGGATGCAAGGCAGCTCGGATGTGCAGAGCCCTCCTTTACCAGGGAAGTCTTTGTCCTTTCTCAGTGTCTGGACTCAAGTCACCTCTCATTTATCCACAACTTCTGCCCGTGACATCCCAGCTCTCCTCATCGGTGACAATGACACCAGATGGCAGCAGTGGCCTTCGGATCCAACGTGAGTGAAGATGCGGGTGAATGTTTCCCTGCATCCTGGCTTTTTCGGGGACAGCTCCTCTCTGTGCTCTCCTTCACTGGGGCTCAATCAGCTCCCGTATAAGCCATCAAAATAAAATTGCACCGAGTATCTCCATGCTGGAGTTATTCGGTGTGTGTAAATGACACACAGGCTCCAACTTAGAAAGTCAAGAAAGAGAATTCCTATCTTCAGCTGTGCTTTAATTTTGTCATGACTTTGATGCTGCACCGACAAGCGAGAGCAAAGACCGGGATTTTTGAAGGTCATGGGGGAACAGCTTTTACTATGGACAAAAATGAGAAAGCCCAGTGAGTGCCGTGCTCATTCCTTGGATTTCGGAATGGTACCAAAACCTAATTGAAGTGGCACAAAGTAATTCACATTGGCACACTTTAAAACAGTTTTAAGCAGCTTGGTAGTGAGAGTCATTTGGTTCAGCAGAGGAGATGGACTTTTTTAGGTTAAATAAGAGAAATACTGAAATAGTCCAGGAATCCTGCTGGGTTTTTCCTCCTAGATACTAACAGCTGCATTTTAACTTCTCTGCTACTCACACTGACCTGGTTTGCAAACAGAAATAAACCATTACAGCTTAGTTTATGCAGGGCAGTGACCCTGCAAGTAGCAGGACAGGAGATCTGGGCTCAGTATTCTTTTTACCTATCCCCAGGAGCTTGGGAAAATTCAAATTTTAAGGAACAACCTGTGGAGTCAGGGAAACCTCAGAAATTCCATGAATCCTGGATTGTGGGCTTAGTTTCTTTATCTGTCTTGACTACCCTTGAGCAAACCACTGGACTGGTCTCTAGGTGTGCCCATGGGACGAACCTGGAGGAGCCAGAAGAGGCTGGGATGGGTCCTTCTCAGGGTACTATATCATAAAGCCCTTCAGAAAGGACTGGCAAGTATCTCTTACTCAATAATATCTTGAAAAGCTGATTTTTCTCACTAAATACCTCTGTTACCATCTAGAGCAGAGACCCCATTCCGGCACCAGGCAGAGCAGTGGACCCTACTCTGGAGCTGCCAGCACTTACAACCAACTGTAAAACCTGAAAACAACTGGAGGCACATGAACAAAACTGTGGCTGTTCACAACTGAAAGAGGAGCTCGCACTGGCTTTGGATACAACAGTGCTGTGGCTTTGCAACTTGGGATGCTGAGAAGGTGCTGCAGCATATTGCCTTGTAATAACATGAAGCAACAGCTCAGCGGAAAGTCTGTGAACCAGATAAGATTGATTAAACAATTTCTAAGCAACGGGGTTGCACATAAAAATTTTATTAAAACCTCAAGTGCTAAATTTATTTCCTGGGTCTGTCACCGCTATTTTTTTTTCAGTAGTGATAATTACTACATTAGAAATTAAATGAACCTCATATACTACATCTTTCAGACCTCCTAGGAGAGTTGTGAAAGTGATTTAGGGAAGTGAATTTGCTATTGTGCCTAATCAAGTTACAGTAATTGTCACCTATAATTTTAACTTGACTGCTATGTGTTTAATTGGATGCTTTACCTTTGCTTTTTTTGTAACTGAGCTTCTCTATGAGTGTTTTTCTACTTTCCATCCTCTTCCAAAACCAACTGACAGAAGACAAATCACAGCATACAGCTGTGCAGTTAACAGTCTTGCTGTTTGCAACCACATTGGCCTCTTCATCAACCTGATATGTTGCAGCATCAGGTGTTTTCCTTGTGACACCAGCACCAACTTGTCTCCCTTGAGAGTCTAACCACAGCTGTGTAGAAATGAGTGGCAATAAAGGGGCTTTCTGGGCTGAGGGGATCCTTAACAGGACTGCAAGCATGGCCCTGGCTGGCCTCTGGTTCTGTAGGTGTTTGGTCAGAGATACTTTCACAGATGTGACCCTGCTTTGTGTCTTAGAGATGCTGGGTCATGTGCAGCCCCCTTAGAAAAGCTCACGAATAAGTCCCTTATTCTGATTCCCCCAACCACACCTCAACTTGTCTCCTTAGTGAGCTCTGTGAGGCAGCAGGACAAAGGGTTTGCAGTTCTGCAGGTGAGTCACAAGGGAAGATACAGTGGAGCCAAAGGTGTCCCAGAGCTTCTCAGCAGGACACCAAGCTGCTGAGCTGGGTGATGGGTCAAGCGGCTCGTGGAGGCTGTTAATGCCTCCTCCCAAACGTGTAGTGAGTATAGCACAGGCTCCCTCCTGTGGTTTGAGGTCTGGGCAGGTGCTCTGGTCATTCATGTCTAAAGCAGGACTGACTGCTCCTCCTCCCCTTTCCTTGCTGAAGAAATGAACCTCTGTACATATATCTAGATGTGACTTTAGTCTGCAGCAGGACAAGGTTTCTTGTGGACTTAGGAAAGATGGTAATGATTACGAACATGGAAACTCTCAATCTGATTACTGATGTTTACACTTCCTGGATGCTTCACCCATACCCATTGCTTCTGACCATACCCATTCAACACAGTGCAATATCTGCCCTCCTGAAGTCACATAATACATAAAACTTGTTCAGTTTCAGCTGGGATCAGGCCCTTCATTTTTAGGGAGTCTTTCATGGAGCATTAAAGATCCAGAAAGGCTATATTATGTCGATGCAATTACAGGAGGTTACTCGAAAATATTTTATCACTGTAACACTAGTAGAAATTATTGTGCCTGTGTGGCTTTGCACTGGCATTCTGGAGGAATGTGTATGGAATAGCTGTAACCTTGCCCCTGAATAATTCATGTTGTTTGTCAGGCACTTCTTAAGCCTTTCTGCTTAACCACGGAAGATTAGCATTTTTGTTGCTTTTTTTTTTTAATCAAAGGTTTGGGGTGGGAGGAAGGGAGAGTGTCAGTTTTCTTTTCAACTTACTTTAAACACTTCCCCAGGCTTTCAGTAGGTACCATAACTATTCAAATTGGGATATTTTGGTCTTAGAAGTATTTTAGCTGGCTCTTAGGCCTGCTACATTATACAACTTTCTGGTAAATCGTGAATAAGCTGAAAGGCTAGAGAGCTTTTGCCCTAATTTCTCAAGGGTCCTTTTACTACCTAATTTGTTTTCATCCCATGTTATTTACTGACTAACTCTAATCAACATTTCTGGTATTGTTCCAGTCCACAAGTGTGGGAAGGTTTGGCAGGTAATGTGCAGCAGTGCAGGGAGGCTGAAAGATCCTGGCCTTGAAATGAATATTGCTGGTTGGAAATTGGACTGCATTCATTACATGCTGGAGTTCTCCTGAGCTTTGTCTTCGATTAAGGATGCTCCACTGCTGTAAAACAGCAAAGCTCTGTTAGGTTCTGAAGTGATGCTGAGCTGCACAGCTGCAGTTCAGAGATACTTGGCCTCAAAACCAACAGGATGGAGGTAAAAGCCAAGGGTCTGCCTCAGAGCAAAGTGAGGGGGAAATGCCAGCCTGGGCAAATACAGGGGTGTGTTTTCTTTGCTTCCACCTTAGGGTCATGCACAGTAGTCTTTGGTTTTTTTGGTTTTGGCTTTTTTGTTTGTATAAATTGAAAGTGAAAATTGGAATTAGCGATGTCATTAAGCATCCATTTTGTATTCCTTGTGGAAAGAGCCCAGCAGAGGTAACCCAGGGGGTCTGCCATACACTGACTGGTGGGATGACGATAGCAGGCAGCCCTGAGCCCTTGTCTGGGAGCTGTTCCTGACCCAGAAGTCACTAAACCAGTGACACATCCCCTTTGTCTGTGGATCTGCACCAGCCCTTTGTGTCTGAGCAAACTAAAATCACTGGCATGCAGCAGCAGCAGCAGCCAAGCCCTGCTGGCAGGAGCGTGTCACTGAAGGGGAGAGTGTTTGGGCTGCAGTGCTGACAGATTTCACAGAGAAATGTTGATGTGTGCAGGGCTCTGTGGACAGATTTTGTGAAGCAAAGGTTGGAGCGAGATCACTGCTACAGGAAACAAATTCCATGTCTCTGCAAGGCATCTCTGCTCTCCACTGGTCTGTGTGTTCCATTTATTTTCCATGCTCTTTCTTTCACTCTGAGTTTTCATCTGACACACCAGGTAAGGTCTGGCAGAGGATGAGGTGGCAGCAATCAGAACATGGTCACAGCTGTGAGTGTGGAGTGCTGTGGTGTGACCTTCACACCTTCCTCTGGCACTCAGACTTGGCTCATCTCCTTTTTGCCATTCCTAATTCTTTTGTTATCCTCTCTATGCTCTAAGATTTAAGAAGGAAAACCAGCATGCTCTTGAAAAACCAAATGGCTTTTAGAAGAGACTCCAGTGTTAAATCCCAAACTTTGCAATGCGAACTTTCCAATCAAGCTAATTTTCCAAAATGCTGGCACTGAGTTTCTCCTCCTTCCCTCACTGATACTGTTCCACCTCTTCTCCTGGAGCTGCATCCTGCTCTGCTGTGTGTGGTTGCCAGGAGCCAGTCCACAGCTCCCACCCGACACGCGGCTGGAGTGACAGCTCCAGCTTTTACACGCTGCTGCGCTGCAGTCACTGGGGAGTTTCTTGGTTCCTGTTCCACTATTAGGTTTCAAACCTCCCTGCTGAGGAGCTGTTCTCAAGTCACATCAGGTAAGCTTAGCTATGCATTGAATTCAGGGAGTGGAACTAATCCCACATTTCAGCTCAAGAGGAGAACAATGAGGCAGGGAGCTGAGCCTGGCCCCTGGCTCAAAGGTAAAGGGTTTAATATATTAGTTGAAACAGATGCTTTGCACTTAGGCATGTGTGTTGTATCTAATTCCAGGTCTATCTCTGCTTAGCTGAATGACAGGTTTATATATTTTAGGGAAAGTATGTACATTGCACAGTGTATTACATATATGTCAAAATTATGTATAGTTAATGTGTGTATGCTTTGGTCCATTACTCCTGACATAAAAGCTGCAATGCCAGGATCAATAGTCTGCATATAAATTCAGGCAGACAGAAAACTACTACCATTAGCAGACAGGAGCTCACCTCAACACGCACGTGCTTTTGCTTTCCCAACTGTTGCTATTTCAGTTGTGGAAAGAATTAAGTTCTGCCCCAAGTTTCATCTCCAGTACTCTGTGGAGAAGCATCTGGCTCATAGTGAATTCTCTCCCAGCATTCCCTTTGTCTCCAAGGGGCATTTATATTGACTATGACAGAACTGAGTTTAAATTTTTTTAATGATAAAAAGATGAATCTTTATTCAGATCTGAATTTATAAAATCCTTATTTATAAAGTTTTGAATCTCTTAGCTGAGTAATGGTGCTGGCTGCTAAAAATGGTACTTAATTGTCTTACCAGGTCCCCAAAGTGCAATTGTCATCTTTGGCAAATAGACGAAAATTTTAATTTCTCTTAATTTGAAATGTAAAAAGAACGGCGAATAAGGACTGCCCTGAGATCTTGCCTGCACAGCGCATGCTTGAAATGAGAACAGTCTCTGCAAGAAGGAAGTGGCAATAAAATGACTTTCCCTTTTAGAATTTGTACTATTGCTGCTATCAGTAAAAAGAACCAAACTCACTTTTGCATGCTTATGACAAGCAAGCCTGACAAATCTGAGAATGAGTTAAGACTTTCTCTCCTTTTTCCCTGCCCTTCAATTCTCGGACTCCTTGTGTGGCTGACACGTTTTCCTTTCCTGTTGGTTTGTGGCAGCAGGAGTGGAAGGTCATTTCCCAGCAGGGGGAGGAGCCCTTCCCCAGCCAGGTGTGGGCAGGGAAGGCTGAGTCTGTTGAGGAGCCGCTGCAGTGGCCTGAAGATTTCACAAGGAACCCACGGGAGCACAGGGACACTGCTGGCCCAGCCAGACCAGTTTGTCCACTGGCTCTCTGCCTGATCAGCAGGTTTCGTTTTGGAGGCACAATCAGGCTTTGAAAAACAGCGCAGATGCAGCAGTGATGGATCCTCCAGGGTGCATGCTTTCTTGATCTCTAGAGTGACTGTCTTGGATTTCCTATAGAAATTGTATGTCCTGTGCTTGCCTGGCATGTGACTCGAGGCAAATGTATAAATAAGAATCCTGATTTTCAATTCCAATGTGACTTTCAGTATTTGCTCTTAAATTTGAGTAGAAGACCAAAATAATTAAGTATGAATGGATATTACAGCAGGATAATACAGATACCTATATATGAATCTCTGCTTTTATTTATATGTCAGTTTATCAAAACACCCTATGGATGATCAGTAGTAAAGGTAGTGATTTTTGGTGTAAATTTTAAAAGGTCTGAATTGAAACCTTGGACAGCCTTCCCCTTGCTACCCAATAGCAAAATGTGAATGCCCTGCCAGGTATAATATGAACCATTTCATCTCAACTATTTTTATTTGGAAAGCTCTTCTTTATTCTACTAGGTTAAGGAGCAGGCATGTTGTCTCAGCACAGTTAAATCCCACAGCTTATTACCATGAAATACATAAGCTCAGAGGATATGAAAGTGTTCCATCCAAGAGGATATGAAAGTGGTCTGCCCAGAGAGAGTTCAAGGCCTTCTGTATGTGGAACACAGTTCCAGGCTTTAAAGCTGTGTCGTGTCAGGACTTTCAAAAAGGCAGTTTTCAAAATGGCCTTTTACACTCGCAATTATCTCCCATAGATCATTAAGAGAGACTCGTAGAGGAGAAGTGAAGGCGCTGAAAAGAATTCAGTTTGGAAGGGCTCCTCTGCTTCAGCGGTACAGTAGCAGGATGTGTGCCAGGTACACTGCGACAAGCCCAGGGACCCAAGAGCAGCTTAAACACTGAGGCTTTAGGAGCCTGCATTGGGTGGCAGATCTGGATTCCAGCTGGCATCATCACAGCTCTACTGTTGCTGGAATCTCCTTGGGTCAAGCTAAAGCTGAGTGACTGCAGTTAGACACAGACTTACCTGGGAAAAGAATTAGTAAGCAAAACCTGTGTGACCTTATTTGTGGGAGGGTGAGGGTCAAATGGTGGAAAACCCTGTTATCCATCCTCCTGCTTTAGATTCCATAACTAGTCATCTTCCTTTTTGTATATTCTAATGCAATATTTGCATATAGTTTCTAGGAATCCAGCCATTGTCTCACTTCCAGTCATCTTATTTATTCTGGACCTCAGCTCAGTGTCCCTTCATTCAATAATAAAGATATTGACCACAAGCAGAAAAGGATCTAAAGCCACAAACAGAAAGTAAAAATTGCCAATAAACAGAGATACGTAAGCTGAAGTTTTACAGTCAAATATTCCAAATTTAATATAATCATAGTTCATAGAATATAAATTATGCAATTGAATTTGGATGGGGCAAGTAAATAAGGGCAGGTATTGGGGTATCTGTAACATGCCCATCATTTAGTTATTTTTAAAAAATAAACAAATACCTTGTATTAAATTTATTCCCTCATGAAAGCTGACATGTGGGACTTTCCTCTATTATAAAATACCCCCACTACCTATTACCATCTCCAGGTTAAGATCGTTTCTGGTTGTTACCTTTCTGCATTCTGAGTAACACCACACTGCCCCATCTTGTCAGATAGTAGTGACTCAAAAATAGCCATTAAAAGTAAGATGTCTGAGATATTTGTTTGTTTGTTTTTAAGCTCCAGGACTTCTGAGATTTAAAATAACTCCAGTGTATTAAGCTTCCAGTTTTCTTTAGGCTGAAAATATGAAGGGGAAGGATACATTCCTTCCTATTGCAGCTCTGGGGATTGTATGTTTTATACTCAAGTTCTTCAAAATACACAAAAGAAAAAGGTACTGAAGAGAGGAAGAGCTGATAAACACACCAGCTCTGAGTAATGACTTCAGAATGGCCCAGGGATACAGGATGGTGTTGAGTGATTCAAGTTTGCTTTCTACTCTCTAAAAGCTCCCCCTGGCTTCACTGGCTCCCACAATTAAGAAGGAAAACTAATTTGCTCTTAACTTTCTTGGCTTGTTCCACACAGAAATGGCACTTTATTTTTGCTCTCACCTTTCTCTATCTGTCTGTACTCTTTGGGAAGTGTCTGCACCTTTCCAACAGCTGAATCACATCCTGACCACAGTGAGATCAGTTTGCACCCACAGTAGAGCATTAAAGTCCCAGCTCTTTGTTGTCACTGGTCAGACCACCAGGGGCATATTTCTGTGGAAGCTGGGATGGGTTAGGCCATGCAAACTGCAGAGTTTCAGTAACACACGTAGGTAGAAGCGAAAAGGGAGGGAAGAAAGAAGGGGCAGCAAGAAGTCATTGCTGTTCTCTGTTCTTACCTCTTCCATCATTGCAAGGGTCTGTTTGATCTGGGCTGTCTGGAAGTAGAAAGGAAGAAGCAGACAGAAGGGCGAGGAGCTGAGATTGAACCACTTGTTCAAATCTTGGAGACAAGGACAGAAACACGCCTTTTTCTGCTCTGGATGGGGTATAATTTCACATTTGTGTGTTGTTTGTTTTGCAGAATGACCAAGAAGCCTGGGGGACAAGGGTCGTGTTTGTTGGCAAGAGAGATTTTGGAGATTCCGGGTCTGATGTGCAGTGTTTGTTCCAAAGAGTTGGGAAGCTGGTTATTTTTTTAAGTGGTGTTTTTAAGCACCACTTTTAGGAATAAGAAAGAAGTGCACAGATGTGCATGAAATACCAACAAAAATACTTTACGTGCAGAGAGGCTGGAGGTGATTCAGTCTCAGGAGATTCTCTGGTAGTGCCACGTTTACTGTTGGCAGCCTGGGCTCTGATGCTCACCTCTAACACAGCCATGAGAAGCTTAAGGGTCCTGGTGTCTTAAGGAAGGATCACTGTAAAACTGTGATCAGAGACTTGACAAATTGGGACAGGGCTGTTTCCTTTCAAATGGCTTTGGGTTATAACCGCAGAAAAATGAGGTTTTCAGGGGGACCAAACTCACTCAGTCTCTTGCTGTTCCCTGTGTTGCACAGAGCAGTGAGATCCAGCTAAGTACCGAGTTCTTGTCTCTGTGCAGGTATCCCAGCCTTCTCTTTCAGGCTCCTGGTAACCACACACTGCTCCTGCCAAACTTTATTTTGACCGTGGAAGAATGGCTATTTTGTTCTGCAGTGACTGCTCCAGGATACATCACTGTCACATCACCCAAATGGCGCCAGTCACCCCGATTTTCAGGAGCTGCTGGGACTTGCTGACTGCAGCAGAGCCTGTCATTCTGAGATTAAGGAGGGATTAGCTCTGCGATTTCAGTCAGTCTTAAGAGAAAGGTTAAAGACTTTGGGAGGAGGAAGTGCGCGTGTATGTGCGCACATGTGTCTTCCAAAACAACAGATGGTTTCAATAAAGTTGCTCCTGCTGCTAGGAAGTGGCACTTCTTGACATTAGCAGAGCCGTATCTCATCAGGGTTCTTGTTTCTACCAGCCTGGCTCAGCACGGCCGAACCCACTGTCCGGCATGGGGTAATCAGGGAAGGCACTCCGATATCTGCCCCATTAATTGCCCCCTGCCACTCTGTCCTCTCTCCTGATGTAACGCCCACTGTGCTCAGTGTGGCGGGATCGATCGGCTTTGAAGGGCAACTTTCCCTAATGATCCACAATTCCCCCTACTTAAACTGCAGCCAGCACTGTCTTTTTAAGGATTCTGCAAGAAATGTGTGATTTCTTGGAACCGCTAAACAAAAACCTCTCTGCTTCAATCAATGGATCGATGTATTAAATTATTGTGCAACTAAATTAATGTGCCCCTTGGTGACAGAATTGCAGAAAATGAGCAGTGTTTTATGCATTAAAGACAACCTGGTAAAAGATTGTTTTTCAAGGTTAGATTGTTCCACAGTGAATATCAAGATTTTTCCAATTAAAATATGAGGGGTTTTCGGAGTGAAGCTGCATCAGCTCTATTACTTCTCACAGTGTCACAGTGCAAATTAACAGGTATGAATAACTGAAGAACTGTAAATAGTAACTGAGACAGTTGGGAGATAGCAAGTAATACTATTTTTTTATTAGTTGTATTTAAATTTTATAGGTAAACTATTGCTGGAAATCACTGTGGGGTTTTGGTGCTTTTGTTTGTTTCTTTCTTTCTTTAAACTCAAGTCATGAAAAATGCCACCATTCATAATGTTGCCACGAAAACCTGAAGAGTCTTGTCAAGCTTCTGCAGCCCTTGGTTTCTTCTTTTGGGCTATGTGGCATATGTAGGGATAGGCTTTCCCTTTCTTTCCCCATGCCCTCCTCTTTTCAGTGAAAAAAAAAAAAAAGAGAATGGCAAAGAAAAAAAGGAAAACAGGCTGCAGTGACCTCCTCCTGCAACCTTAACCTAAAGATTATATCCAAAATTAAAATGAGGATATTCCCGTGGATTAAAAATTTTTCTCTTTTAAAGCTGCTTGAACAAACCCTGGTTCATGTTTTCTTTGTATTTTGGTCTAGATGCTTTTCTTATCTTCATTTTGCTGACAGGAGAAAATGCGGGAAGTTTTCTGCATGCCTCTTTTTAAGCAGCAAGAGCTGACTGCTCCAAAAGTGCTCTGTGCACCCTCTCTTGCACTGGGGCAGGTTCCTTCAGGTGACCCAAACCAACCATTTCATAGATGCGATGTTCTCTCTGTCTCTATGTTGAAGGCAACCAGATAAACCAGTTTTCTAATTAACTTGTTCTGCAGGTGCAATGACAAAGGGAAGCCTTTTCAATAACTTCATTGTTTGTTCAAACTCTTTTAATGGGTATCTTCTAAGTTCTCAAATATCTGAAAAAGTTTGTATTTTGTCCACTTTCTCCTGAAACTTTTTCCTTTCCCTCTTTTCTTTCTGGGGCTCATGACAAAGACATTTTTATTCTGAAGGCAAGAATCCCAGAACACACAGTGCCAGTTGTGAGTTCATAAGGAGGACAATGTTTCTAATCACTTATAAAACACAGAAACTCTGTGTTCCTTATCAGTTGACATAATTTCACTTTTATTTTGAACCTGTGGAATATCACATGGGAAAACTTCTCCATCAAGTGTGTGTTTTCAAGCTCTGTCTCCAGAAATGATAAATTAGGTGTGAAGCACAAGTGAAAACATCCTCGTCCCTCAATAACATGAACTTTGAATTCTTGCAAAATCCTAAAATGGTACCAACAGTTTCAGTGCACTGCTGGCCAGAAGAATAATAAAAAAACCCCCCTAAATTTATTAAAACATATACTTACAAATATTATAAGATAAAAGGATTTATATTAATATATCTATTCACAGCTCCCCATTGTCTCCTGGGAAGCCAGAATTCATGAAATCAAATTATTTGATCAACAGCATGACGATTTTGTGGCAACATCAAGCTAAGAACTCAATTTTTTCACTTCTACACTTAAATATGGGCCTGCATCACTTCACAGACAAAACAATGACAGGAGAGAGAAAGAAAATGATGCAGCAGAAGGGACATGGAACTCTTTAAGCATCTTGTAATTTCTGAAAGAACAGGCTCAAATATTTGTGTGCAACTCAAATGCCATTTACAGGGAACTTTAACATGGTATGTGACTGCCAAGGATTTCAGAGCTGTTTGCACAGGCAACACATCTCGTTCTGCCCTTCAGTGTTCCAGGGAACAATATGCAGAACTGGGTGAAAAATCCAGACCCCTGGACTTCCATGGGAGTGCGAATGGAGGTTTCCAGGGTGGGGAGGGGGTGATGGTGTTATTCCACTTGAGAAAGGCTTCAGCCTTAGCAAAAGTGCTGCTATCGATGCCTCTTCAAGCACATCTAAACCTGTTTGTATGGCAATTTACTTGCTTCACCAAAAACCATACAAAGATAAGCTATTTCAAGAAAAGCCCCTGCTCCAAAGTGCCGGTTCAATGTGGGATCTGTATTAAAAACATTTTACATTTGGTTTCTGCATTTTAACACTAATCCAGCCCGGCCTACGCGCCCACACCGAAGGAAATGAACTGTATCAGGCAATGTCATTTGCTAAAGGGTAAGAGTGGAGGAATTCTCCATCCCTTCGTTTTATATTTCTAGGGACAATTTCACAGGCCGTGCCATTGCTGAATGGGGGAAATTGGAAAACTGCAGAATCGATTTGCAGACGTGAATTTCTATTTTCTTTTACACCTCCTTCATCAGAGTCTCCATCACTCCTGCGTTGTGCAGCATTATCATCGGAGCAGCCTGGACACCACTGATAATTGCTGAGTGAAGGGAAGGCTGTGCCTTGCAAGCAAAAGTAAAACCAATGGGGTGGCAATGCTTTTAAATTCACCAGCTTTAGAGAAGTGGTTGTGCACTCAGGCTACTATTTCTGAGAGTTAAAGGGAAATTAATTTAAAAATATTATTCAAATTGGCTTTGTTTGCTTTTTCTTCTCAACAAAACTTCCCAGCTAAAAGCTGCAAAGCTGTATTAAATCTATTAAAACCAGAAGAATATAGAGGACTTTGCAAAGCTTCCATGACTTAACTCTTCTTTCATAGATAGCGTTTTACAAATTAAAAAACTCCAAAACCTCTTCCAAATCAAATTTCTGATAATGACTCAGTTCCCAAGAATGAGACCAGTGGCTAATTGCTGCAGAAAACTGGTGACTATAATCCACTTGACCTCCAGGATGGAGAGAGAAATGTGATATTTAGGGTCAGGGGTAACAACAAAATGGTAACTTGTGTGCTGCAGTCATTCAGCTGCTCTATGGGACAGGTAGGGCTGATCTGGGTTCATAACCCCACAGCATGTTGGGGTTACGAACCCTGAAAAAATTAAGAATATTCCTGGTATAACAAGCTTTCAGACCTAGCAGCTGATTATTGGTTTCCGTTAAAGGTCACTTCAGCCGTGCACAGCACTGGATCTCACATCCTGACACTTCCATGCCCCTCAGCTCATCCTTGCACTATTAGGGCGTTGGCAGGGATTTTTTTTCTCTCTTTCTAAATGTTTTGAGCAGTGATGGTGGTGGCAGCTCTGCCCAGCGTGCTGGGCAAGCATCTCCGGGTAACACTGCCGCTCCCCTTAGGGAGGGTTTGCCCCAGGAGCTACACCTCAGCGTGGACAGAAGAATTGCAAGAACTGGGGCTGAAGGGGTAATTTATTTCTGTGGAGAGGCCATTTCAGTCGGTTGTCCCTGTTAGGAGGGAAGAGGTTCCAATAGTCCGGCACAAGGTGCTGGAGCTGCACACACCCCTCTGCCCTAGGGCCCAAAATGGCGGCTCGCCAGGAGGCGCCGCCGCCTCGTTGCTACGCGACTGGCAGAGCCCGCCCCTCTCGAGAACTACAACTCCCAGCTATACCGTCCAGGAGGGACTACAGTTCCCGGCATGCCTCGCGCGCAGAAGGCAGTGTGCCCGCACTACATATCCCAGCAGGTAGCGGGGGCAGCGACCAATCTGTGTAGCCGATGCTGCAGGGTGCGCGGCCGGCGGTGAGCGGGGGAAGCGGCGCGGTGACATTTCCTGCCGGACCGCCCCCGGAGCCGCTGCCGGAGCGGGGCCCAGGATGGCAGCGCTGGGAGGTCGGTGCGGGGCGACGGGGGAGCGCCCGGTGCGAGAGAGGGGGTTCTGGTGAGGGGTATCGGGCCCTGTGTGCTGAGGGGTGTCTGGGGGGGCGATGAGGGGGTTTGGGCCTGTGTTGGGGGGGGCAACAATGTGTGAGGGGGTTCGGGGTGCCTGGGCTGGGGATGCTGTGAGGGATCCCCGAGAGGGGCAGCGGTGCTCGGGTGCGGGAGCTGATGGCGTGAGTGGAGCGGGCACCTGAGCAAGGAGCTGTGTGGGAGAGGGGGTGTGCGAGGCAGTGTGCTGTGTTAGGGTGGAACGAGGGTGTCCCATGAGGGACCCCCTGCTCTGTGAGGGGAGCGCAGCCGGGAGAGGGGAGTGGGGTTGATGAAAGGCTTCTATGAAAATGGGTGTGCTCTCTCTCCTCTTTGCCCCTTTGTGTTGCCCAAATTTTGTTGGAAGCACTCTGTTGCAGTCAGCAGCGTTACCTGATTTGCAGCTCTTGCCACCTAATGTTTTTCTTTTGAGTTCTCCTTTGTTGTTGTTGTTGCGTAAAAATTTTGTTGCTATTACGAAACGGATTTTTGTGCTTGAGCTATTGCTCAATTTTCACTTTGGGATTTACTTCATTAGGCTTATCACATGTTATTTAAAAGCATATGCTCTGCTCAATATGTTTCCACGGTGATATACGAGCTCCTTCACACCTGAGAAATTTCGAATTATAATTCTGTTTTATTTGTAGCGAAAACACTGTATCTACAAGTTAATGTAAATGTAAGTTTGCTGCCCAACAGACTCATTGTAGGGCTGTTTCTTCATGAGCCTCTGCTCCCGCCACCACTTGTGTAAGGCAGGAGCCAGTTCCTGTTTCATTGTGAAGTTAAATATTTACATATAGACTTGTGTAATGATGGGGGACTTGTGTAAAGGTTGGGGACTTGTTTTATTCCTCTTTGTTCCTTGTTTTTTTTTTTATTTTACACGTCAATAAATGTTGTGTTTCTTGATTTGATTTCCCTCCTCCCCAGTGATATGAAGTATTTGTATTCTTTTTTTGAATGTTAATGGATATTAACTTTATAGTTTATATGGATATAAATGTTATAGTTTAACGGTAACTGGCATGTATGTTGTGAAAAGGAAAAAAATAATTGAGGTTCCTTTATATATTTACTCACCCTTGGAAATGTTTGGCTTGCTGTGGATTGACGGTGATGCCGACGAGATAAGGAATATTAATTTGTGCTAATTCCTGGTCATGCACGGTTTTGTGGCATGTGTATGAATTTTTTTGGAGGCTGTTTTTTGTCATTGACTGTTTTTTTGTTAAAGTTTCAATTTTGCTTTGTAGAACCAAGTCAGTTTTCACAAACACTGAACGGAATTCCTCCCTCAAACCCAGTCATCAGTGGAATGGACCCTTTCCATGCTTGTAGTATTCTCCAACAGCTGAAGACCATGTATGATGAAGGACAGCTGACAGATATTGTAGTGGAAGTGGATCATGGGAAAACATTCTCCTGTCATAGGAATGTTCTTGCTGCAATCAGTCCTTATTTCAGGTACAACAGTCCATTGTTCTGGTAGTGATCAAAAGCAGATAAAGTTTATTTTCGTTAAGTGAAAATTTAAAAAAATCATACCTATATTAATATTCTATGTATTTATTGATAATAAGTACACCTAGCAAATAAAGATTATTGTTCTCTTAAGGACAGTGAATTATCAGTGTCTGTTTCTCAAAGGAAAGTTTCATTGGAGAAAATGTCACACAATTTTAAACCAAGCAAAACTGCCTCCAGTACTGAGGATATCAGGGATATGGTAACAGTGTATTGAAAATACTTGTTTTCTTTTAAAGTTATGTATTTTAGCATGCTAGAGTATGCACATGAAATAACTTGTTGAAAGTTGAGTGCAAAGACTTGGATATGTCAAGAACTTTGCTTGTAAACTCAGTGAATTTTAACTTGTAGATAGTGAGATAATTAAGCAAGAAGTTTCAGCTGGCCACTTTAGTTTCAGGAATTGTAGAACTGATCTTAAATTTAGGTACCCCAAAAGGACAGTTTAACACCTGTATAAATGTATTTGTGCTGATGTAGGGGCAAACACACTGCAATTAGCTGTACAATATATTTAATTGTACACTTGTAGTTAAAAGTCATTACAGACAAACTGCTGAATATTTTTGTTTTGCAGATCGATGTTCACGAGCGGCCTTACCGAGAGTACCCAGAAGGAAGTTCGGATCGTTGGTGTGGAAGCAGAGTCGATGCATTTAGTGTTGAACTATGCATATACCTCCAGAGTAGTGCTGACAGAGGCCAACGTTCAAGCTTTGTTCACTGCAGCCAGTATCTTCCAGATCCCTTCCATACAAGACCAGTGTGCTAAATACATGATCAGTCACTTGGACCCACAGAACTCCATTGGAGTGTTCATCTTTGCTGATCACTATGGTCATCAGGAACTCAAAGACAGATCACAAGACTACATTCGTAAAAAGTTTCTGAGTGTCACCAAAGAGCAAGAGTTTCTTCAATTGAGAAAAGACCAACTGATAAGTATCCTCAACAGTGATGATTTAAATGTAGATAAAGAAGAACATGTTTATGAGAGCATTATAAGGTGGTTTGAACATGAACAAAATAAGAGAGAAGTGCACCTTCCAGAAATATTTGCCAAATGCATCCGTATGCCTCTGTTGGACGAGACATTTTTAGAGAAAATCCCTCCCGTGTTTGCACAGGCGATGGCCAAAAGCTGTGTACAAAAGGGACAACCCAGTGCCAATGGCTACACACAAAGGCTTGGAATGACCGCTTCTGAAATGATCATATGCTTTGATGCTGCCCACAAACACTCAGGAAAGAAGCAAACAGTGCCTTGTTTAGATTCGGTCACAGGGAGAGTGTTTAAACTATGCAAGCCACCAAATGACTTGAGGGAGGTCGGAATTCTCGTGTCTCCTGATAACGATATTTACATTGCGGGTGGTTATAGGCCAAGCAGCAGTGAGGTCTCCATTGACCACCGTGCAGAGAGTGATTTTTGGATGTACGATCACTCTGGCAATAGGTGGATTCCAAAGGCTCCTTTGCTGCGGGCCAGAATAGGCTGCAAGTTGGTTCACTGCTGTGGGAAGCTGTATGCCATCGGGGGGAGAGTTTATGAAGGAGATGGGCGGAACTCCCTCAAGTCTGTGGAGTGCTACGACAGCCGGGAGAACTGCTGGACAGCTGTGTGTCCCATGCCGGTAGCAATGGAGTTCCATAGCGCTGTGGAGTATAAGGATAACATCTATGTTTTACAGGGTAAGGTGGTTTGACGGACTCTGTAGTGTTTTATTGGAAGTGGGGATTGTTCATTCTACCTGTCTGTGTTTTCTTCAGCAACTTTGGAAAACCCCTGGGGCAGCGGGGTGTGTGGGAACACTAGGAAGAGGGAGGTTGCTGCTTGAATTCTCATGCCCCGTAAATGTGTCGCTAAGTTGTACTGGGTTATTGCACAGATGGCATTTTTGGTGGTTTTCTGAATCAACAATACATTATTAAACTTAACTCTGAAAATTCCTTATAAAATCTTTACCTGGGTGAAATGCATCAACGTTGAAGAAAAGCTACTATCCTATGAAAAAGCCCTTTGCATTTTGTTTGGCTGAAGCTGAGAAAATTCCTGGTATCTTTATTCTAGGTGACTTGTAAAAGTAAATTAACAACTCTAGGTCTTCATTTCCTGCCTTACTCTGCTTTCTGATGTCATACTAGAAACTAGAAAGAGATAAAGCATCTTTTTTAGTTAACTCTGGTTTTTTGGTCAGTAACTACAGTACTGCCTTTGCATTCAGTGCACACTGAAGAGTGCTGAGGCGGGTCTGAGGCTGTGGTAAGAGGCCCAGAAAGTGGAAAGAAAGAATGAGGGGGAGGTGTTTCACTTCTGTTTTGCTGAGGGCCACCTCTGTGAACACCTGCGGAAGCTGGGGTCTCAGATGCACACCAGCTCCTCTTGGCTCACTTCCTTACATACAAAGCTGGACCATGGGAAAGAAACAGGATAGAGAATACTGTGAGGTCCTTGTTATTTACCAGAAGTTGTTAATACGATTTCTTGACTTTGCATTTGTGATCTTCCGTGTTACTTGCAGAGTTTTCTTCTTCCATTGTTTCTGTATTGTGTTTGACTCTTGTTGATTGTAGCTTTAAATTATTCTGTTATGCTGAAAAGTTCTCTAAATATCTCTTGCTTGAGTCAGATGTCTGCTTTAGGTGGTTAGAAAGGAATGCTGCAGAGTATTGAAATAGTATTTGTTCATCCTTTAAATGTTTTGTAGAATTGACAAAAGGTGGATGATATTATTATAACCCATGGAATAAGAGTGCATCTTACTTACAAATTTTAGCTGCACTAATTCTGTGCTTCAGTGCTTTAAGTGACAATGAATGCTCATATAAACAAGCTACTTCCTGTGCTAACCAGCAAATTCTAAAGAGTAGTGTTATGGGTGGCTAGATAAAACCTTGATTGAGTTGTGCCGTAGTACAAAGAGGTTTAGCTTTTAGCGATTTTTCTAGGGAAAACTTCTAAGTTTGAAGTAGTCAATAAGAATTAATGAGGGTGTGAAAATGCCAATGAAATGCAAGTGTCAGTCGCGGGAGATTGCATGGTGGAACAAAAAAAAAAAATCAAAATTAGTAACACCTGTAAGACTCAATCTCCTGAACTTTGTTCCACCCATTTTACTGTTTCATTTCTGTATTCTTTGTTATACTTGAGGTGCTTGGTCACACAGTAGCTTGGTTAAAATTCTTAAAATAGCCACGTCAGGTCAATATATTATTAGAATTATGCTAATGTTTGGCAAATGTTTGCCTTTCTTCCCCTGGACTTTACAAAAGGCAAGGTGGTCTTTATCCATGTTCTTTTCATGAAATGTACAGAGCGTGAATTTTTGGTCGTGTGAACTTCCATTAGCTACAGTCTGTAGATGCTGCTCTGTGCACTGAACAGCAGAGCTGTTTTATAACCTAACCACAAACCTAACCATGAATCAGTAGCTTCATGCAGGTTTCCACCTGGCCTTCTTTTAAGCAAATCAGGCTAAATGTGTAACCCAGCCACCTGATACGAGTAACTTTAAAATCTGTGTGTAGTACAAGACAGAATTCAGTGTTTGAAAGCTGCTTAACCTGAGCAAATAATTGTGAGACTCCCTATCTGTAGATGACACATTGTGAAGATGATCGAGAGTGAAACAAATGTACTTCAGACATTTCAATACTGGAATCTTGAAAGGTTTTGTTCCACATTAACAAGCATGGTTTAGGAATAATAAAGGCTACCTAGAAACTATGTAAAATGTATTTCTGATATGCTTCAAATTCCCTCTGCTTCAGCTGAAACAGAAGCTCAAAGTAGCTTTTAGTCACTTTGGTAATATTTTTCTAATGCACTAGAAAGAAAGTAGGTGATGATGCTGGGGTGTTTATGGGATCCAGGGTTTTGAAAATTGTTACAGTGTTTCTGTCTGTGGAAGAATGTATCTGAAAGTTTAATTGCCACAAAATTGTTGGTCTGGAAACAAAGCATAAGCTATGTTTTATTTTCCTCTCTCCAGGGGAATTTTTCCTTTGCTACGATCCTCAGAAGGATTACTGGGGATTTTTGACCCCAATGACTGTGCCTAGAATCCAAGGCTTGGCAACAGTGTACAACAGCTCCATCTACTACATAGCTGGCACCTGTGGGAACCATCAGCGCATGTTCACCGTCGAGGCCTATGACATCGAACAGAACAAGTGGACTCGAAAGAAAGACTTCCCATGTGATCAGTCCATTAATCCATACATAAAACTCGTTCTCCTCAAAAACAAACTCCATCTCTTTGTCAGAGCTACTCAAGTCACTGTTGAAGAACACGTTTTCAGAACCAGCAGGAAGAATTCACTCTACCAGTATGATGAGGTCACTGACCAATGGCAGAAAGTCTACGAGACTCCAGACAGGCTCTGGGATTTAGGCCGGCATTTTGAATGTGTTGTTGCTAAATTGTATCCGCAGTGTCTTCAGAAAGTTATTTAAATTTTTTTTCAGTAACAGGCCTTAGTGATTTCAGTGGTAATTTAATGCTAGAGAAAACATGTCTTAAAAGAAAACAAAGAAATTCTGTCAGTATTTATTGTAAGCTGAAGCAGACAGTTTTTTGTATATGGGGATGGGTGCTCTTTAAAGGTTGCAGTCCTGGGAGGGAATTGTTGGTTCAGTTTCATATTTACTGATATTTTCCTGAGAAATGAGAAGGAGGTTACAAAGTGCAATTATCAGCATTTTTTTTCTGGTAAACACTTAATCATGTCATACTAAGGGGTTTTTTTGTGGTAAAAGCAAATTAAGTGGAAGAGCCAGGATAACTATGCACTACAGTGAAAGAAAATCTAGCATTAATAGTTAAGGATGTCCAAGATGTGTTGAAGTGACTTTTCTTCTTTTTGTCTTTTTTTTTTTAATACGGGTAAAATTTGAGGCAATATCACTAAGTTAGTTGATTTTTTTTTTTTTTAATTTAGTTTGAAAGTACATAGAGAGGTATGGTAGATCCTGATTCATAATGATCTCTTCTTTTTGTACTGTTTTTGAAGTCTGCTAAGATACTTGTTATGTTGTTTGTGCACTGCAATTTGGGAGAAAAACTCAAGTCAGAATTGGATTGTGGAGTACCTTTGCCCCAGATGGAGGCCTGTTCATATTGTTGTACCAGTTCCTGTCTGTGGATTTTTGTTGAGGTTGAGCTTAATGATAGTGGGGGAAAAAATCCCAACACCTGTTTTTTGCCACATAGGTGTAGTGCTGTAAAAACTTTTTTTTTTAACACTGATTAAAACCATTTTTTTCATCCTGTAAAGGGCTTTAACCCAAAAGTTGATGGTGCTAGTACATTTTTAATACTTGTTTGTCTGAACTGGGCCAGCCTTCTGCTACTGCATAAGACAGCCTGTTATTTTCCATGGAGTGTGTGTCTGTCTTCAGGCTCTGTCCTGTCATCAGATTGTCTTTTCTAACATAACATTTTTACTGCAGTGGTGTTCTTGCACAGAATGGTGACAGGATATGGCCTTAATAATACTGATTCTCTTTTCTTTTTCCTCTGTGTGTGGAGTGTTCATTCTGTCTCCACTACAGCACAGTGCTATGTGCAGAGTTGGCATGTGCTCTGGTAATTTGGAAAAGTGTGGCTTAACTTTGCAAGTTGTTTTTCTTTCCTTTCTGCAGTCAAGCCCCTAGCTATCTTCTATTTCATTCTGATCTATAATGTGAAAAATTGCACTACTGAGCTGTCAGCATTTTTCAGTATATTAAAGCAAAATTGACAGTAAGCATCATGACTTAAATAATCTTAGGTGAAATACAGAATAAGGATTATATTGCAACACTTTTCTTTATGTATTTAACATTTAACTTATTTTTAAAAAGTAAATGAGTTCAAAGTTCGGCCTCTACTTCAGTAGTGAAAATTGGATTTAAAAGGGAAAAGAGGAATCCTAAAACTTGCATCAGTTGTAATTTACCAGGTTTCTTACAGCTCTACTTTTTGCAGAGCTCTGTTATCTTACTAATTCCTATTTTTTCCTGTTGACCTAAGTAAACCAGTTAACTTGACATGGCACTGGCCGTGACTGGCTGAAAGTGCTTACTATTATCTGGCTTAACAGCTGATATTTCAGTCAGCCAAATATTTAGCTCATTGTTTATCCCCCTGGCATGGCTGAGGATTTGGATAATGTGTGTTTACTATGTGGTCTTCCTGTTCCCAAATGGAATCTTCCTAATACACGAAAATACTCGCCTGGTTCTATTTATTAATTCTTGCACAAAATGTTTGAGAGGCAAAAACAAACAAAAAACTGTGAAATTGAAAAGCAAAATAAAAATGCCTCTTTGCATTACATACCTCATCTTCCAGAGATTCACCAAACTCTTCTTCCGATGCGAGCACCTGCATTTTGTTTTTTTTTTCTGAATTTGGCAATTCTTGCTAAGACTGCATTTTCCACCATTGTTGAGGTGTATTGTTTCTTTGTTTAGTTTTCTTCTCAATAGTTTTATCTATACGCACAGCCAAGAATAAGGGGTTTTTTGAAAAGTACAACTAATTTAATTTTTAACTAATGATCCTTAGTCCTTGGCTAGCTCTCTTTGCGCTGTTGTAGGCCTCTAGCTGCAAGCTTTCTGAAGCACCCTCCCTAACAGTGTTGCATTTGTGTGTAAGACCATTTCTTTTTTTGCGAAGTGTTATGTAACTTTTTCCTTGTTTCTTTGTTTTTCCTTTTTTTTTTTTTGAGCTTGGTTGAATATTTACAAGATTTCTTGCTGCTTTTTGACAATCTATATTTATTTAGTAGAACAAATTTCAATATATTACTTGAAACTATGAAATAGAATTGAGTTAGCAGTTGACTGGTCATGTGATGTATAGAAGTACAATATGCTGTGGTTAATTCTGCAGTAGATTTGTTAATTTTGTTTATCTGCACTAAAGTACGAAGATCTCCATTCTGTTTAACCATTCAAACTGAGGGTGTGATCCAAGTCTGTCATGTGTTTGAAAGCTAAATCCTGGAACTTGCCGTGGGAGTAGAATATACTAAACCTTTTGCATGAGGAGTTTGTTGAGACAGTAATGTAGCTGTGACATTTTGCCAATTCTTAAAAGCTTCTACATTATGCTGAAAGTCAGATTCCTGCTAAAGTTTTGCTTTAGAGTCAGGCTTAAGTAAACTTGCACAGCACAAAAAAAAATAATTGCACCAAAGGTACTGATGATATTTGAAGAGTAATCTGTACATTTTGCTCATTTGGAATTTTTTCTGCATTTGTTGATTTCCCTTTATGAAATGAATTTCTAGCATTGTAAGAACTTAGGTGAGTGTAAATTTCTTCCAAAATTATTAGTTACTTTAGAAGAAAACATTTTGTAATTTCCACTTGCTTCCATCAATGAAATTTAGAATAACTCAAAGCAGTTTTGGTGCACCAGACATGCAGTGTGTGTATGTTCTACAAGAGATCCAAGAGCTCCCTGTTTGCAAGGCTGGTGAGAAGTGGCATCCAACATTCAGTGCTCAGGTATGTTAGTAAGAAGTACTGTAGTCCTATGAGGGCAAATGTGTGGATTTTTAAACATTTTGCCATAATTGCACAATTTTGCATTTTTACTTAATGTCATGTTATGTTTCTTAAAATAAACCTATTGTTGAAATACAGTGGAGTTCAACTGTTTTTGTGACAAATCTGTGTGCATTTTAGTAAATTTCTGAAAATTAACCTGATGTATTTTTGATGTTTGTTCAGTTCTTCTATTTCTGCACTTGTGCCTCACCTCTGTGTAGTGTCACTTTTTTTTTAAGGTGGAGGGTGCTTTGTTCTTTTGTCTCATTCCTTGTGGCTATTCAGGTCTAACTTCTCATTTGTTTACATGCAGGTGACATGGTCTTTCCCTTCTCTTTCTGCTTGCCTTTGTCTGCAGCTGACACCCCAGCAGGAATGTCAAGAGCTGAGAACAAGAGGCCCCTGGCTTTTAAAGCAAAGCTCCAATATTGAATGTGGTGTCTGCTGCAGTGATGGTGCTTAGCAGAACTGCTTGTACATGATAATGGTTGTTCAGGAACCTTTGTGCCCTTCCAGAGACTCTCATGACCAGTGGAGAGCCAAGTCATAGCATCTTAGGGAAACAGCATGGAATTCTCTTGTGTGGGAAGGTGAGCCCTGCAGTCACAGGACTCTGATCTTGCTGTCATCGCAGGGACGTGGTGGGTGGGGTGCCTTGTGTGACTGCGGTGTTGGTGTGAATGGCTGCACTGTTTGGGAAGGACACACCAGGAAGGCACGGTGGTTCCAGTGGCAACACTTGTACTGAGCTCTGTCTTGGGGTAGATGATGAGTGAGTCAAGAGCTTATGGGCTCTGCTCAAAGGGCAGACTGATGAGGGTGACCTGCTGTGGGTGTTTGCCACAGGCCACCTGAGCAGGAGGGTGAACTGGAATGAGGCTTTCTACAGGCAGCCTTTTCAGGGATCTTGGAGCAATCCCATGGGAACAGGCCTTGCATGGAAGAGGGGTCCAAGAGAGCTGGTTTATGTTCAAGGATCACATCCTTCAGGGTCAAGAATGATGCAAGCTGATGAACAAGAAATTGTGTAAAAGGGGCAAGAGACTTGTGTGGATGAAAGGAATTCAAGCATAAGCAGGAAATACACAGGAGATGGAAGCAGGATTAGAACAGAACGACAGGAGTGTTTCAACCATGTTCTTTGATTCTCTAATTTCTCTTTTGCTCCTGTGGCAAAGAACAGGTACATGGATTGTCCCCCAGTGCCCCAAGTTCCCGTGGAGCTCTTGTGAAATCCTGTCAATGCTTGGCGTGTGTTACAATGTCAGGGATACAACAGCAGTGGGTGAGAGATGAGATAATTTTGCAAGGTCAGGTTAACCTACTCAGGTGCAAGGAGGCTGAGCAGTTAACTAAGGGAGCTGGGGAGCCACAGGTTTGCAAATGATTATACTCTTTAACTGCCAGTAAGGATTTTCCTTCTTTGACACTAAAGTAAATTCAAATGGTTTTGGCCTTTGTTTGTATTTTTTTTTGAAAAGAGAAGTAGCTGGGCACTTGGGAGATTGTTTCTATCTGCAGGTTGGGGGTGGAATTACTTGCTGAGTATGTTTTCCCTTTCAGATGTGCATTTGGAAGTGAGATGTGTTGTTTTGGAAGCATCTGCTTAAGGACAGGAACATACAACCCCCCTGCATACCCTCTAAAATAAACTAGCATGACTTAAATGAACTTACCCACTATGTTTGTGCCCCAAAGCTGTGAAGTGCAGGCTGTCCAGGGGAGTATCTCACATCTTGTCACTTGTGTGCAGCCAGTCAGTGGGGAAATAATCATCCAGCTGTTGCCTTCTCCTTATCTCTTTGCAGCATGTTCTCCCCTCTGGGCCTCTCAAAGAGGGAAGAGTGAGACCAACAAAGCTGGAAACTCCATTTCTTAATATCTCACTAAGGTCCCCTGTGCCTCACTGCTGATTTTTGTGTTTCTGTGTTTTACACAAATAACAATGCAAATATCCACTCTGAAAGGCAGGTATCTATTGACTTTAACAAAGATTATGGGATCAAGTTACTTCTTCATGAGTAGAAGCAGCGAAACCAACTGATTTCTATCTCACCAAGTGGAATTTCTGAAACACAACAAAGGTGTTTGTCAGCTTTCCCTTTTGGGAGATGCTTGTGGGATCTCTTTTGTTTTTAGCCAACCAATAGGACACAAATCCTGTACAGACTCTAAGTCTTTGAAAGCTTTGGCCCTCTAAAAAATGCAATTTAAAGCAGGCACTATCTCAGAAGTTGAGGGGAGGGGTGGTGCGTGAGCAGTGAGCGTGATCGAGCACCTGCACAAAACCCTGAATACTGTGTTTCCTCATGGAAAAAGTGCTTAAAAACCCCACTTGGAGAACATTTGGCTGGGTCTGACCATTTTTGAAGGATTAGGTGGATTCCTGCATGTCACCAGCTTTGAGTGAAGAAGGCTTAGATCTGCCTGAAGAGGAACAAAAGAGAAATGGGTAAAGCATGATGCCCTACTTCTTGTAGTACCTGGGTGATGGGGAAGCCTTCCCAGCATGGAAGGACCTCTGCAATTCATGAAAGGGGGTCCAAGGTTTCTTCTGTCTGGCTGTGTTCCAGGGCACAGCTTGGGCCCAAAGTCACGCCAGGGTAACAGGGCAGGAGGCTGTGCCCAAATAACCTCAAGCTGCTGTCTTTTAACAGATCAGCTCTACAATTTACAGGAGGTATGTGCTTATTTAGACCTTTAAATGTCACTGAGTGCTAACAATGATAACATACCTGTAAAACATCAACCAGAATAGTACCAAATATATCTATGGTAAGGAGTGCCCTCAGTGTTCATGTCTCCTTAGATCTGCACATGACCTCTGCTTTGCAGCCCTCACTGTCACACAAAGCTGGCAACGTCCAGTCCAAATGCAAGAAGTGTGAACTGTACACTCACTTTGGGCCAACTTTTGATCCTTTTATTTAATGATGCATGTCTGGTTTTTGATTATGTATAAACTCAGTTCTAAATTTCATTATATTAATTACTTTGAAGTCAAGATGGTATATGACACACCAGCTGGATAAAAATATTTGCAGATATATTTTGAATTACCTTAAATCCTTCCAGTTTGATTCAGTTCATATTTCTTCAGTAACAGGTTTTTCTTTATAGACTCTGAAAGGGCAGGAATATTTGGTGAATATCAAATTAACCTTCTCCAACAGCCAAATTTGCATTTTGTTTTTCTTAAGTACTACCACGTTTTATATCAAAACTAGTACATGGAGAAGAAGTGTTAAGAAGAAAGAGCCATTGGATTAGTCATTCTAGTGTCTGTTTTTCATAGGCCAATGAAAAAATAAAGGAGAGTTTCTGCTACTTTTGTCCACCCCAACCACGAGAGAGGTGCCCAAGGTTTCCTGAGGTGATTTTGCAGAGTAGTGTCAATAGTGAGAATTGCTATCCTGTCTGAAGTGCATTAGGAGTGGTCACAGCCCAGTAACTATCAGCAAAATCCTTTATAAATGAGGCAATTGCTATTAACACAGACATGGAAGGAAGGACAGTATCTAACAAAGGCAAATCCATGTTTTGATTTGGTAAAGCACCAGTCTAAAACAGCTCAGTGCCAAGGGAACTGTGAAGTATCCACAAGCAAAGGAGAAAGTACGTATTTGGAAATGTAGAAGTTGCTTTGCTCTAAATGTCTAAAGGAATTTAATTTTTTGCAATGCTAATATGTTTTTACATACACATTATTCCTAAATAATGTATATGTATATATAATAATTACAGTAACATTATTCCTAAAGGTGTAGTGTTGGAATAAATGACTCCCATGAGCTCTAGGTCTGGTGTGGCTGCAGCCTCCTCCACAGGCAGCTCCTGGTGCCCTCCCATGGGGTGCAGCACAGAGGACCACATGCACCTCCAACAATCTGTAATGAATCCCCACAGCACCTATAACTGCCTTCAAGGATTTACTCCTTTTCAAAGACAGAAGAAGCACCAGATATGCTTGTTGTATTTCTGGCTGTAAAACATTTTTAGACAGAATAACTGGTAGGAGCCATGACTGGTGAGGCAGAAAGAGCTGCACCACGAGATCGATCAGCCCATGGTACGTGCAATTGGAATTCTCTCCCTGACTCTGAACTAATGGGGGGTGCCTGGGGAGACAAGCATGGAGCTGCCTGTCAATACTCCCCAGGTTCCAGCAATTTGCCATCTGCAATGCCAGAGGTGACGTCTCTGTGTTTAATAGCCCTCAATGGATTTCTCCCCAGAATTTATCTTGCTGTCTTTTGACCACTCGAGACTTTTTTTATCAAGCTGTTACAACTGCCTGGTAGAAAATCCTTTTAAATGGGAGATATGTATTTTGTGTCCTGTGTTTGTGAGAACATCTGAGCTGGCTGGGAGAGCACCATTAGCAGCCTTTTGTGCTAGTGCAAACTGGGAACTTGTGTGTGGGTTTGGACATTCATTGTGCCCTTCCAAGGAAGATATTTCTGCTGGGGCAATATGAAAGAAGGTGGATGACTGCATGTGGCTATAAGGCAGGAAATATCGGCTACTAGAGAGGCTGACTTGCAAAGTTAACTTGGACGTATCATTCTTCTCTTTGTCTCCATTTACCTTTCTGCTGAATTTTCTACTCAGATTGGATGAAAACATTTCCCTGGCCCACCTACAGTCAGCTTTTTCCTGTTTTTCCTTGTGCTTAAATAGCTCATTGCAGCCTCAGAATTATAAACGTGGCAGGGGAATGTTTTAAATCCCCCAAATGGGGATTTGCAACATAAGTCTGGTGGAAACATTCCTGCTGAAATTGGGTTACATTAACCTTCACAAGGCATGGACTGGCATTGTGGACATTGCTCACTCACTAGTCCAAGTCAACTGCTTAGTTACTGGCAAAAAAAAATCAGGAATTTTCTGTACCTTCTCCCCTCACTCCAGAGTGATATTTTGTCCTTGTTAATTGTTGCTGTGGCTTGTCAACCCCTTCATTTCTTGTGTGATCAAAATCAGTCTGATGCAGGATTTTGGGTGACCCAGAAGTCATGCAGGAGAGGTTCGGCAGAATGGTAAAATGCCTATAGCAGGATGGGCGAAGACCTCCATATGCAAATTCCCCTGGAGGACAGTGGGAGCAGAGCCTGCAAAAATACGTTGTAAAGAAAGAATAAGTTAATATGTACAAGGAAAAGCGATATCTGACAAATAATTTATCAACATCCACAGAGAGCTGAGAGATGCCAACATTCCAAGCACTGTAGATGGAGAGTTTGCCCTGGATTTGCTCCTGATGGGTAAAGGGCCATCCCTGTTCAAGAGAAGTTAATGTGAGTAGCCTGGAGGTAACAGAGGCTGGGTGGTAGAGGATGGTCCGAGTTACAGAAAGTTTTGCATTTAAAGGTAGAGCCTCTGATCTCAACCTTTGATCTCAGATTCATCTGGTGCAGGGGAGGAGGTCAGTAGATGGCTTTAAAAGTGAGCAGGTCACTCCCAGAGGAGCCAGCAGCCGGCGTTCCCGAGGGACAGGGGTCCGAGTGCTGTCCGCCTCGGCTGGAGAGGGAGCATTCCCACTGGACAGTGGTCAGTGAGTGTGTGTGTGTGGTGGAGTGCTTGGGTTGAGGGAATCTTGGCCCCATGGAGTCCCTGGATCAGCAGGTGAAGCTGCATTAGACACAGGTTTGATTTGTCATGGTGCTCTAAGTTAGCAAAAAAAAACCATCCTCAACCAAATAAAGCAAGTGATGTAGAAAAATAACTGTACAGTCCAAGAATAGTCCTCAGCTGATCTGGGTTACAGCATGCAGGCTGTGATTGTATGTGCTGGTTCCAACAGACAGCAGTTCAATAAATCAGGGAAAGAAGATGGTAAATGTCAACGGGATTGAGATATAAGAGCCTTGATTGTGCAAGAGACCTGGAATTCCTTTATTTCCAAGCTGTTGTTAGTAGCCTCAGAGAAACTCCTGAAGAGGATTGAAGAATAGTGGAGAAAGGATCCAGAATACCTGTCTAAAGAAAAAGGTCTAAATAAACTAACAGGAGTAGAGCAGGGTGCCTACAGTGAGTGGGAAGTGGAGAAATGGGATGCCCAGACTTGTTTAATTTCACAAAAAGGAAATAGGGGTAAAATGAGAGAGCTGACAAGTAGATTTGTGCCAGACAACGACAACTCTCCCTTTCAAATTACAAAGCTGTGGTTAAGAGGGTGGTAACAGAATGGGTAATGCCCGTGAGAGAATGGTCCTGGTCCCTCCTTAGCGCTGACATCCCACAAACCATGGGGGATGGCACAGGAGAGATGAGGGGAGACTGGGACTGTCTCACATCACTGTCTGCAGATTGCTCAGGCTATTAAACCCTCTTAAAATAATCCCAGATTTTATAATCCCAAATTTGTATTCCCCTAAATTTTCCTCTGGAAGCTTTGTTTTACAATTGGGGGAAGTAAGAGTCAGCTGATGTGATTTTTATTTTTGACTGTACACTACATTTTCATTTAACTTTGGTTCCTCTCTTTGGTTTTTTGTATTATGTAAGAATTTGCCTTGTTACAGAAAAACTGGACAATGATCTGTTACCATAATCTAATTTTATGCTAATGTCTCAATATATCCCTCATTAAATATAAAACCAAATTAAATGAACAAATATAATCATCATGTAAGACTTCACTTCTAAAGGTGGCATATAATTAGTCATAGTTTTATAATTGCTGGTAATGAAAAATAACCTTTCTTTTTAATCCTTTATATAAAGCTCAGGCTCAACCTTGTTAAAGGACTGCCAAAAATTTTTGAATTTGAAGGGCCTGAGAATTTTGCACATCCTAAATTTTGGTAGATTGTGAATACCAAACATCATGTTAAATAAGGAAACATGTCCTCACTATAACCAACCCTTAACCAGTTTTATTTTGCCTAATTTCAGAACCTCTAGTACGTGTCAATATTTTTGGGAGCTTGGTGTCTTCCATAATATTTGAATGGCCTAGATTGGGTAAAACCATAAATGAAAGAAGCAGTGCAATGAAATGCAATTTGATGAGTAATAAGATCTCTTACACATCAACAGACAGGCATTCCAACATCACCACTATTACTTTTTAACTTGGGTTTTCCTTTTAAAATCCCACCCTACCGTAATGAAGTAGAGTTAATGTATTCTAAAAGATAGTTATTTCTTTTTATGGAAAAGCTTAGATGATGGGGTATAATAGGCTTACAGAAATTTCCTTAAATTGAAATAAATGGAGGTGAATGGTCTTGGTCTCTAGCAAAAAAAGACAGTGAAGAAAGGCTATGACAAGAGGAAAAAAATCAGCAATTATCTTTCGGGACAGGACTGAAGTTTTCAGTGAAGGTCTCACTATTTTGCAAAGGGATTCCAAAACTCATCCCTGATGTATCTGAAAGACTCACAGAAAAGAAGTGTGTTCTACTTTTTTTTTTTCCTTTTTATCCTCATTTTATTTTAATGACCGGGGAAAATGGGAAGAATGCAAATGAGTGAATGCCCTCTTTGATCTGTGTTGTTCCTGAACATAATCTGGTAACCTGGCAGGCATCAGGCACGAGTGGAATTGCTGCCCCTAAGTAGGAAGAAACGCCAGGCCCTTTGCAAGCAGCTGCTCAGCTTGGTTGTTGGTTTGCGGGAAGCAAACAGTCAAGAGAGTCCTGTTCCCCTGCAGAACAGGGGCGCTGGGCCCTCTGTGGGGCTGTTCCCCTGCTGCTCACATCACGGGGATTATTCTCCTGAGCAGGAATAACCTGGAATCATAAGGACTTCCACCCACATCTGAAAAGTACACAATGAAGGATTTACCCTGAAAAAGACACAACTGCAGCATCGGGTTCTCTCCAGAGGGATTGTGACAGTAGCAACCTCCAGAAGCCATCTCCTCACGTGGGACACAGAGCCATGGGATCATGGACTTCATCTGGGACTGAGGTCTGTCTCTGGACATGGAGACCATAGGATTATTTTGAGGGTATGTATTTAAAATACAGCTGGAAGAGCTGGACAGGGTTATTGGAGAGGGAAGGGTGATCTTGATTGTGTTAGAATTGAACAATAAAACTGTTAATAGGCATTGAAAAGATTAAGGCTTCAAGAGCAGGTGATCCTCTGTACCTCTGAATTATCTTATTTTGCTTTAAATGATGCCTGACTACATGTTATGCATACCCTGTACAGCACACATCTCGTCTGCTCTGCAGGACTCCGGGAAGCAGGTTTTGCGGTGGAATCTGCTCTGGCCATGTCTCCTCCAGTCCTTTCAGACCTGGGCTATGTCCCCCCCGATGGTGGATGGGGCTGGGCAGTGGTGTTCGGAGCCTCCATCACAATTGGGTTTGCATTTACCTTTCCAAAAGCTTTCACAATCTACTTTAAAGAGATCCAGGCTGTTTTCAACATCTCCTACAGCCAGCTTGCCTGGACAACATCCATCATGTGTGCCACCACCTATGGAGGAGGTAAGTGAAGCAAGACTGTACTGTCCTTAGGAAACAGGAGATCTGATCTCTGCAACAAAAGGGGGAAATATATTCCTTTGAGAAAGTTCTTGGAAAGTGCTGACTGTTAGTCTAGCTTTCTGTTTTCTGATGATATACATTGGCAAAAGTGAGAAAACCAGTAGTGCTGAGTCTTTTATTGCCAACACGTATGAAGTCATCAATTATTATTTCATCAGAAATCTTGCTATGCGTGGGTGAGCAGAGGCTTGGAATTATTCAAGTCTGGGCAGTTATTTCCGTATACTTAGTCTTTCGTTCTTTTTCTATTCTTGTCTTTATTTTTGAAACAAAAATGCGTTTCTTACTCTCTTGATTGCAGAGAAGGTGCTGAAACTCAAACCCTAAGTTTTGCTGATGCACAGACGTGGAACATGTGCATGGCTATCTTGAGAAAGCATTGAAATATGTATTCCCCTAAATCTGTTGCTCAAATTTTGCTTCACCTAAGTAAGGGATGATGTTTTAGACTTTTCTCTGTAGAATTTTCCTGAAAGAACAAATACATTCACTGGTTGCCTTAAATTAAAATGTTCACTGGGTACTTGTACCTTGACTGCAGAAGTTGCTGTTGTGGGAAGGTATCTATTATCCTCATAATGAAATCATCAGTCAAGTGGATGTTTCCCTTAGGGATGTTTCCCTCAGATACTGATGCCAGGTTATCAGTTTGCCGCTTTGATCTGAGTAGCTGGTTAATCCTGCTGTTAATGGTTAGTAGAGACCATCTGGTTTCAGGCTGCTGGTGCCTGTGAGGTGCAGCTCCTGGCAGTTATTCCTGGGCTCTCAGCAGATCCTGGTGGTTCTTAGCTTGTTTTGCAGGGGTGAAAGGTAAAAGGATTAACACTTTGGAACACAAGAACAGCAACCCAACTCACACCCACCCAAACCTGTATTCTTCCTCAAACAAGTCACTGACACGCACTTTGGGAAAGACTATTACACAAAATTTTGTAGATGGAGGGATCTGCTTGGTACCTTCTCGCCTTCAGGACAGGGTGGTTTGGAGGCTTCCTGGGCCACTCATTGCAGAGATCAGGGGCACACCCTGTATGCAGAAGTCTCACACACTCGTGTACTTTAGGAACTGGTTTTACATGGCAATAAAAAGATGCTGCTGGTGTGAGATGGATTAAGGTGAAAGATGTACATGACCAGAGAGGTGTGTGAGGGATGAGCTGCTTGCAGAAAGAGCCATTTCAGGTCTGGCTGGAGTGGATCAGACTGTCAGTGAAGCCGAATTCTCTGGGCTCTTTGGGCTGTGGCCTCTGCTGCAGATGGACAGAAGGGTTCACTTCCAGGGGGAGTAAATCAGCAGCTCTACTGAGCACTGACTTCCCCTTGAAAGAATGGCTGTGTATCCTCTGGCTGCTGTTTGGCTCTGGTGGTTTCATGTCAGGAGTAGAGAAGGGCTGACAGAGCCAGAGCAAGAGACCAAAGAGATTCATTTAGAGGGCTCATTTCCTCAGGGTGGCTGTTCAGGGCCCTCTGGTAGCTGGATGTCTGAAACTGAGCACCAGACATTGGACACATCTCAGAGTGGTTGGGATTTCTGGCTTTTTATTCTCTGCATTCCCTGAGCAAGGGCCCTGGACATCCGGATGGAAAAAAACGGAGGAGAGCACAGCAAGGGATCTGCTGTCTGTGATATTGATGGGGGAAAAGCCATTACAGTGTCAGACTTCTGGCTTTCCTCACTGATCTTCCCACCTTTAAATACAGACTTTTATGAAAACGCATTGCTGCAGAGCTGTTATTGTAAACTACAGCCGTGTGTGCAAGTGCCTGGCTCTCCCAGATGTCACCTGCAACAGCAGGAGGCTGCAGCACAAGCAGGAAAATACGGGATGCTGGGAAGCAAATTGACTTTTCCTTTTCAGCACTACATTTGCATTCACACAGACTTCTGGCCAAGAACTCAGTGCTTGGTAGGGGGGTCCTGTCTGTTTCACAACCCCCTGTGTTCATTGCTGCAAGAGCACCTTTCCTCTCAGGGGGTTTATCCCCCAGACAGTACCTGTTACTCTTCACCTCACTCAGTTTTTCAATCTCTGCAGCATCTGAAATAGCTCTTGGAAAAACACAAGTCTGAGGAAAAATCCCTGTGCACTCTTCTAGAATTAAGGAAGATCAAGTGTCTCCTCTGTGCTTGTGCATGAGTCATAATTCTAAACATTTCCCTGTCATGTTCTCATCTTTCAGTTTTGCTGCCAGTAAATGGTGTTGACATCTCCATAGATCTGAAAGCAGCAGCATGCTAATAGTAATAGAAGAGGAAATGGCAATAATAACAGATTTAGGAGTTTCATCTTGGGGAATAAATATCTTTGAGTGCTTAAGTAATTGAATACTCAGTTTGATCTTCCTTTCAGCTACAGCAACATAAGTCTACAGCAATTCTGTAGCACCCAGTGAAGCTGCATGCTGTGTTTGAGGAAGGAGGAAAGCACCAACAAAGCCTGTCCAGAGTGGTTAAAGGAATGCAGAGGATCCCTTCAAACCCCACTTTTCATTTTGCAATATTCAGAAAAGCTGCAGCTAACTGTATACAAAGTAGTTGTTTAGGACAGCATGTGTTTCTTTACACATATTGAATATTATTTTTGGGTGAAGCCTGGGCTGCACTGAAGTCAGCAGGCATCTTGCCATCACCTTTAAGGGAGCCAGGATTTCATCTTTCAGCTGCAAAGTTTGATCTGCTGAACTGTAGCACCAGAAGTCTGGCAAATCTCAGCCTCAAGCATTTTGGGAAAGGGAGCTTCCCCAAAGGTCTTCAGGAACGGGAAGTAATGGAGTGCCCTGTAAGCCTTACCTAGGTAAGAGGTGCATCTTTGAGGAATGTTTTACAAGGAGTAATTTCTGTGGAAATTAGGGGGCTTTTGGGAAGGTCAGTCTGTAAACCTGGGATTACAGCAGGCTTGAGTAAATACTACACTTGGACCAAAAAGTCTCCTCTTTTTGATCTTGTGGGGTAACAGGGATGTACAATGTCAAAAGTTCAACAAGTTCCTTAACACTCTTTGTAAGACCTTGAAAGTTAATGCTAAAGCATCATACTTGATCTGCTGGGCAATGGTCAGCCAGAAGGGCAAAGCAACAGAGAATTCAGGCCCAGGAACCTGGCTGAGTTTACCCACAGCAATCCTGTGCATTGCATCACAACGTGTTGCACACAGCTCCCTGCACCACCTGATGTGTGCACTCAGCTCCTCCCAGCTTTGATTCTGCCTCTTGTTTCCATATCCCAGCATTTTACTGAATTTGGATAATGAGGGACTTCCTGGGTTTCCTCCATCCCACCACGAGGAGCTGGTTGTGTTCCAAGTAGCTGCAGGCCTGATCCTGTTGTCCTGCTTCCCACCTGCTCTCTTGCAGTGCCTGGAGCCTCGCTGGTGACAGGCACTGCGTGGTGCCAGCTGAGACTGGCTCCTGCTCAGAGCATCCCTGTCCTTGAGGCAGATCAAAGGTGTCCTACACACACACAGCAAACAGCAGTACCTGCTCCCAGAGCGCTGCAGTCCTAGAGAAAGATTTCTTGGGGAAACTCATGTCGAGAGGAGATGCCCTCGTGGAGTTTCAAGGCTTGTAACTCCCCTTGTCACTTGTCACAAGTTTATTTGATGGGGAACCAAAACCCATAACAAAACCCCAACTGCCTCTTTATGATATTTTTCTGTGCCTGTAATTGAGAATCCCTCCATTATCTTAAAACTTGGGTGAGGTGGGGTTAATTTATTTGGAAAATACCTGCATTATGTAATGACTAGGAGTACTATGATCTGCAAACAGTGATGCCCCAGAGGCCACTGACCCTCATTTCAGGCTCAGTCAATATTGTGCAGTTCCAGGTTTTTGCTCCTCCAGAGTGGGAATCACTCTTCATGGTGATCCTGCAACATCTCATCTCTCGCAAACATCCATGAGGGTTTAAGAAGAACTAAAGCTCTCCAGTTTGGTGAAGTGTTACTCAGGCAGCCCTGAGGCAGCTGATCCTTTTTCTGCCATGTTGACTACTACTCAAGAGTTTACTTGGAGATGGGCTGGAGACAGCCGTGGTTTTCTGGACCCAGATGTGCCACAGCTGCTGAGGGGGCCACGCCCTGGAGATGGTGCTTGCGGTGGGCTGAGTGTATCACAATTCATTGGGTTAGCTTTGGCAGTCTAAGCTGCAGATCTTTGCCAACCTGGTTCCTTTTCACTGAAGCGAGTAAGGAAACTCTCACAGGAATATTTCCACCAGCAATCACAGGCAGGCAAAGTGGGTAAGACAGACTGGGATAAGGTGGGATACCACACGGATTTGACTTTGACAAGACTCAAGTGTCTTTAGTCACTGTGTGTTTATGTTGAGCAAAATGGTACGGACTTGTTTTCCTGTGGTAAAACCTCACAGCAAGGACAATTCCTGAGCCTGGGAGTGGAGAGACACAGGGTAGGAAGGGAGAGGTTTCCCTCCACACACAAGTGTCACCAGTGGAGACCCTTTTACTTCCAGTACAAATGAAAGAGACCCACTCTGCTCTGGCTAATGTGTAATTACACCTTCAACACAACAGCCTGCCCCAGCTGTTCATTTGCATGTCTTTGTGTGCACAATCTTAAATGCCTCCAGGCTCTGCATTCAGCAGTGTTTGGAAAAAAACCACAATGTTTCTCCTAATTTTCAGCCATTTAGGTCTTGGCATAACCAGACTTCTGCCATAAAAGTTAATAGCTGAATTCTTGATGCATCTTTGAGTACTTCAATCATGTTGTTTTTCCCTTCCTGTGCAGTTGTTTTCCAAATATAACAGAGGAAGATCTTTCTGGAATTAAAATGTAAATGAGACAAAGATGCAATGGCAAAGGAATAATTTGTTTTAATTCCCCAGCGAAAACATTCCAGTTATTAGAGCTAGATTAATTGTCACCATTTTTTTACCAACAAGAATGTTTTGGTTTGGACTGCTGATTAAACTCCTGCAACAGGGGAAAACCAGAAGAAATTATGTTACTGCTTGGTTTATTCTGCCGTCTCCAGGAAACCAGCACATCCTGCAGTGATGCTTCATGCACCTGGCTGGTTTGATGGCACAGACACAGGGCTGGGGCTGTCTGAGAGGTTTCCTGGCTCTGCAGAGACTTATTTCATGTCATGAATCCCTCTGCCTGTCTGGACTCCACGCTATTAATACCGGGGTTTAGCAAAAAGCAAGTTTGACATTTCATAACTTTCTATTTTGACCTCTCCTTGACCCCCTTGTAAAACATTACTGGGTGAAAAACAAAGCCAGGAGGCTCTGCCAGTGCTCCAGGTGGTCTCAGTGCTGGCACTGATGTCACTTGGCTCTGTGCAGTGTCACCTCTCACCAGCTGCAGGGGGGTGAGGGGCTGGTGGCTCTGCCTGCAGCAGAACATCTCAACAGCAGCAAAGAGGCTGCATGGAAATTAAAGGTTGCCCCTGAGGAGCCACAGGGATGTCACGGGATGTGGATCGACCGTGTCTGACCAACACATCCCACTCAGAGCAGGTTGGGAGGGTGCTGCCTGCACCCCTCCTGCTGCTCAGTGTCCCAGGAGCCACCAGCCTGCAGTTAGGTTCCCTTTAATTAAAAACTCAGGCATGAAAATAGTAATGGTAAATGCCTGAACGCTGGAGTCTTGTGGCTAAACACCGAGGAATGTGTTTTATCAGCCTGGTCATGCTCAGTGGTGGGGGAACACGGGGTATAAAGGTAATTCTGCAGTCTCTGGGAAGGGAAGTGCTGCTTTGTCCCCCAAACGGCATTTTGTGGTTGCATCAAGTTGGGATCCAGAGCCAAGAATTTTGGTGACTTGAAATCTACTCCCAAGTATTAATCTGCATCTGTATGGATTGATCCCTTGGAAAAAGTTAAGATTTTGTTATGAACATAAATGTATGGACCTATTTTTTGAGGATTGGGATGCCTCTCTCAAAAGACAGATTGTGCTGAGGAAAGTGACGGAATCACATCCTGGGCTGTGGGGTTCATCCAGCCCTTAGGTTTTGCAATTTCTGCCTGTATTCTCATTGATTAATTCAGGAGCTCAGTTTTAATCGTGGTTATGGATTGGATTTCACCACTGCTGCGTTTTATGAGCAAATGGAACATGGCAATAGAACACTTTTAAGAAACGGGGTGTGCCACTAAAGACCCTTTAAAGAAGTGCAGAGGTACCTCTTTTGGCACTTACCAGATGCTGTTTTCATGCAGCAGAGCTTGGTACGGATTTTTTTATTTAATGTGGAAGCAATTTCTAAAGCCTTTAATTGACTTGCAAAGACTCAATGAAGGAAAAAGTCTGTTGGAGTTATAGAGTTTGTAGCTCTTACCTTTGGCTGCCATAAAATGCTCTGCATAAAAGGCTTTGAATAACATTATTGCCAAATACAAAAGTGTTTCACTGAAAATAAATGAAATATTTTCCGTTCTTGAGGGAGCTCAGGGTTTTTCCCCCCAGCCTTGCTTTTTTTCTTTTTCCAAGACAAGAAAAAACACTCAAGTTGTCCTCACTGGTCACTTTTTGGGGGGGAATTTATGGGCTCCACTATAAGGTTGGTGAGGCCCTGGCACAGGTTTCCCAGGGAAGCTGTGGCTGCCCCATCCCTGGAAATATTCAAGGCCAGGTTGGCTGAGGCTTGGAACAACCTGGGATAGTGGAATGAGTCCCTGCCCATGGCAGAGGGGTGGTCCCTGGCATCCCAAACCCTTCTGTGCTTCCATGATTTAAAATACTGTTCATCAGACCTTGGGCTTTAATAAATGAAGGATGTTAATTCATTTGATTAAAAAATCAGGGCCCGAGAGCTGTCACAGAAAGCTTTGTGGAGATTGGAAAATGGGGAGAGAGAGAGAGGAAGAGTTTCAGATTCTGCCTTGCTCCTGGCCCCTTTTCCCGGCGTGCCCCTCTTCTTTCAACAGCTCTGGAGCAGAGCACTGGGAATTACAATAGCAGTCACTTATTTACATGGAGAACTGTGATAGGGAAATGAGTCATTAGAAGAGGTATTTTGCAATTTTAATCAATTTTGTTGCTGCTTGCCAGCAAATTAAAAAAACTGCCCTCCAGGAAGTGTCTGCTGTCAGTGCATGAGGAAGCAGAGCCTGGTCCCAGGGGAGAGTCTGTGGTCCCGACATGGAGGAGGAGCACTGGCACAGGCAGCTGCTGTGAGATGAGCCCAAGACTCCTAAATCACTATCAAGTCCTTTTTGACCTGAGCGAGCCCAGGATTTGCAGTGCCAGTCCCACCCTCTGCCCTCAGGCTGCTCTGCTTTGCTTGTGAGCTTCTCTTCAGAGCAGCAACACCAGTGCAAAGGCTTTTCACATTTAGAATAATTTATTTGCCCCCAACATCACCTGCTGCCACTGATTTCCTGCTCCAGTTCTGAGTCTGCCACGAGTTTGTGTGAATGTTTACCCGGAGGTGCCCTGCTGGGGTTGGCTGCAGGGGCCATTCTTTAGCATGACACCCAGTTTAGTATTTCTGGAGAAGAAAATTCTCATCTTCCAGCTGAGAGTTGCTGCAGCTTCCATGGCTAGAGTTGTACCTCCTCCATCATCCCTCTGCTACTGGGGGTTTTCCATCTGTCCTCCCACCTTGCATGCTGCTGCTAATGATGTGCCAAGTTCAATTTCAGGTGTGTTTATTTAGGTTTGGTCTTATTTTTGATTTTTAGCAGAACACAGAGAGCAGCTGCTGAAACAGCTGAATGCTGATATCCTCACAGCCCATGAAGTGGGTCAGGGCTGTACCAAAATAAAACTCTCCAAGTCATCACGCTGTGACCCCACACCTGAGAGTAAAGGTCTTCTGGTCATTTTGAGTTTACTCATTTTTATAGGAAGAAAGAAATGGCACTAATAAAACATCTTACAGTGGTGTTGTGAGGAGATTTTAAAGCTCCAGATTAACTATGCCAGGTAAACTGCAGAGCAAGGCCCTGATTTTCCCCCCTTCTCAGTTGCTTCATTGTGCATGTGGAAAAATGGGACACACGTGGGGCTGTTCGCTAAGCCAGGGGCAGGCAAGGTTGAGTAAGATACAAGGTTTGTGGTGAAACTGCACCTTCCCAGCCAGAGCAAACACTGCTTAATGTTTTCCCAAACAGAGCTCCATGTGAAAACCAGAATACACAGCAAACTGGTGAACAGGAACAGGGGGCAGAATTATGCAATAATCATAGTAATCTGAATTGGATTGAAAGGGACCTCAGAGCCCATCCTGTTCTAACCCCGCTGCCACCTTCCACTATCCCAGGTTGCTCCAAGTCCTGTCCAACCTGTCCTTGAACACTTCCAGGGATGGGGCATCCACAGCTTCTCTGGACAACCTGTGCCAGTGCCTCATCACACTGAGAGTGAAGACTTTTCTCCCCACATCTAACCTAAATGTCCCCTCTTTTAGTTTAAAACCATCCCCTCTTGTCTTACCAGCATCTAGCCTTGTAAGAAGTCACTCTGATCTTCCTTTTTTTTTATAATGACGCTGTGGTCGAGGGGCAGGAGAAGGCAGGAGAACAGCCTCCAACTTGGTACGGAGGAAAGAAGAGCTGGGATTTAGTACGGAGGAGAAAAGAGGAGGGATGGTGGTAGAAACACCAGGGAAATAAAAAAAGAATAATTTCCATTTACGCAACTGAGGGTGGTTTAATGAATTCCCGCGGGGTGGCTGGTGCGAGGGGCGAGGGAACACAGCGAGACAGGGCACTGGAGTAAGGGAGGTGAAGGTTTGGGGCGGGCCGGGCCCGCCTGGGCTGTGGTCGCTCCCCGCCCCGTCCCGACCGCGGCTCAGAGCCGCGCCAGCTTCGCGCTCCGCAGGTGGGTCCCGCCGCGGGGTCCTGCCGGTGTCCCACGGGCGTCCCACGGGCGTCCCGGGGGCTCGGCAGGCAGCAGGGGGGCGGAGCAGCAGGTCGGAGCCGCTGTTTCTGGTTTTCCCCACTTCCACGTGGCATTTCTGCCCCGTCGCGCTCCCCAGGCACAGCTGCCAGCGGCTGCGGCTCTTTGGCATTCGGTGGCCGCGCACCGGGCTCGGGTGGGCAACACACGGGACAGGAGGCACCAGAGCCCAGGCGTGTTGGGGCGGTGCTGCCGCTGCAGGGTGGGGCCCAGGGGAGCAGCAGTGGCCCAGGACAGAACCTGGAGAAGCAGCATCCCGGGACTGGAGGCCCAGAAGTGCAGCATGCATCAGGACTGGGGGAACAGCACCCCAGGACTGAGGTGCAGAGGAGCAGCACTGTGGGACTGGGAGTCCAGGCAAGCAGAATCTGTGTACTGGGGTCTGGAGGAGCAGCATCGCACGACTGGGAGTCCAGGGGAACAGCACCTTGGGACTGGGGAATCAGCATCCTGGGACTAGAGGTCCAAAGGAGCAGAATCACGGGACTGGGGGTCCAGGGGAGCAGAATCTCAGGACTGGGAACAGCACCCACCCTAAGACTGGGCTCTGGAGGAGCAGCATCCTGGGGCTGACCTCACAACTCTGCCCTTTGTATTCCAGGGCTCCCTGAGGAGCGTGGGCCCACCCAGCCATGCCGGCCCCCACCGAGGCAGGGCAAGCCCCCAGCCCGCCGGACGGTGGCTGGGGGTGGGTGGTGGTTTTCGGCGCCTTTGTTTCCATCGGCTTTGCCTACGCCTTCCCCAAAGGCTTGGCCATCTTCTTCAAAGAAATCCAGGATTTCTTTGGCACGTCCTATAGCGAGATCGCGTGGGTCTCCTCCATCATGCTGGCCACGACGTACGGTGCAGGTGAGTGATCCTGCACCAGCCCTCGTGGCACGGGGCATTGTAAGAGCAGGAATAAGCCAGGAATCTTCTCTCTGGGCCAGAGTAGAGGGAGAGCAACCACAGTGTCCATTTGCATGGGCTGGGCACCATCCGCAGGTTTATTTTCTTTAACTTTCCAAATGTTTGTTTACGCAAACAAGTCATATGTGGAGTCTAAGGGGCTCTTACCCAGAAATCAGAAGATTACTGATGAAAACTTTCTATGGGCATCAGGGAAAAAGCCCTGAGAATAGGCTGGTGTGAAATAACTGGGTCTGGATTTCAGCCAGAGCTGAGTGTGGAGTAGAATAATAACTGAAGTCGTTGCTTGTTTATTGTGGCAGCTGATAATCACAGTAGTAAAACCGTCAGAGTCTGCCGTTCTTATCAGTTGTAAAGCAGTGCATATAACTTTGCTCTTTTTTATGATTTTGATATCACTTTCATGACTCAATGAAAAACTTGGGCTGCCCTTGATTAAATCTGCAATTGGAGGTGGACAGGAACTACAGCGTGCAATTGCAGGAAGCTTCATCAATATTTATCTTGGCTATTAAAGAAATTTTGAAAATATTCTTTGTTTTTACAAAGGGATTGTTTTCTTTAATAATGCACTGTAGCGCTTTTTGGAGAGCACAGCTGCCAATGAAAATAAAGATGCTTAGTTTTAGTTTGTGAGGTAGAAGTGAGGCTTGAGTCAGAAACTATTGTAATCCCCTCTGTTGTAGCCCAGACTTGGTCCCACAGAGATGAGCTCTGCAAGGTCTGAGTTCCTGTACGAGAACCCACAAATGGAGCACTTGGAGGGCAAAACCCAAGCAGTGATTTAGAAAGAGAAGTCCCCTGCTTGTGCCGGTGCTGTTGTCCCACTGGCTGACCCATTACACTGCAATAAATGTGCCAAAGTAGTTCCCTGTGGGCTGGGGGCTCCCTGGCTGCCTCTGTGAGTTGTTGGCAGCTCTGCTTTGTCTTCCAATAAAAAAATGTCATCCTGGTATGGAAGAGATGCTTCATGCCTGACCGTGTCTGAGTGAGGAGCATGCTCTGCAGATTAACCCTGTGCCTGGCAGCACCTCAAGTTGCTCACAGGGGTTTAGATGGAGAGCTTGAGCCTCTTGGGGTTCAGGTAGTGGCCAATGAGCCAGTGCTGGAGCAGGTGAAATGCTGCTCTCATCGCCTCTGCTGCCTTCCAGCTGCTCCCTTTCCAACCCACCTTCTTCTCTGTCTCTCCAAGTGTTCAAGCCAGTGCTGTGAGCTCTGTGCCCAGGATGTTATACTGGGCTTCTATCCCAATTACCTGAGCATCTCCTGCCTTTTTGCAGGAGCTGTAACTTTGCCCTCCCTAATGCTATTACACGGTGATGTGGGGGATGATACAACTGAATTGCAGGCAACTGTACCTTTGTGAACTCCTCACCTGCCTTGCAGCTGCTCAGAGCTGTGTCCCTTTCCGAGCCCTCCCCTCCTCTGCTCTGGAGGAAGATTGATGCTTTTTGATCCTCCCTGTCTCCGCAGTGACCCCGGCTGAGGTGCTGTCGCTGGTGGGAGCTGGCAGAACACGGAATCAATGAAACACAGGTGCCCAAGAGCGTATTTAACACGTCTGATTTGATTGACTGGGCATTTAGTGCCAGAGCAGGTTTAGCTTATGAATGACTTCAGTGATTTGGAAATTCTCATTAAAGGACAGCTCCTGTGAGCTGCCCAAGTCTGGCTCTGCTGCGGCGCCCGTTTGAGCTGTGAGGATGCAACGCTTGGTTTAGTGTGCTGAAAAACTAGAAAACAGTTTAACACTGGATTTTTCCTAATCTTTCTGGAAAAAGAAATTCTAAAGACACCAAGCTTTCAGCATTGAGCCACTAAATAGAGCTACTAAACCACGTGATTATTGCCACGGCATGTCCATCCCTTCCTTTGCTTTCCCAAATCAGTGGTGAGGCGGGACAGTCACAGCCTGTGTGGGGGTGCCGGTGATGCTGTCTGCAGTCTCAGTGGGGACACTGAGCATCTCCTCCATGAAGCATCAGGCACGTGTCCCTGGCGGGGCTGGAGGGGCCAGAGGTGCATTTGCTGGTGTCAGGTGTGGGCATCAGAGCCATGGAAGGAAATCCCCATGAGGACTGTCCCATCCCAGCACCCTCCATGCCCAGGAGCATCACGGCTGCCCCGTGCCCTGCCAGGGTGTGCACAGGCTGATGTTTTCACTGACCGCAGCTTTTGTTTGTGAGCATCCCCAGGACACAGTGCCTGGTTTCCTTGCTGTTCCCGCTGGTCTAAGGACTTGTTTTTGCTTCTTACACTGTAACAGAACTTATGTTTGCATTTCATAAATAATGCAAACGAAGCTTATTTTCTGGAAATACATGAACTAACCCAAATCTCCACTGGAGAAGCTGTGTTGACTTTGACAGCATGGATGCAGGTTTACAGTGACCACCTGAGGCTTTGCTTCCAGTTTTTCAGACTAAAACTGAAAATCAGCAGCCAAGACTGTTTCTGGCCCTCACTTTCTGCTGAATTCCCCTAGGAAGCTGTTTTATACCAGCCGAGGCTCTGGCAATATATATTACAGGAGTTAATGTGTCTTATCCCCCAGTTTCTTAATCTGAACTAGGTTGCAGAAAACAATTCTGTCACTATAATACAAGTAGTAAAACAGATTACTGTGCAGTAAAGTGGATAGCCTGGACTTTATGATGGGGTACTTGTAGTTCTTGCCAGAGATCCTGTTCAGCAATTCCACATTTCCAATTGCGGAGGGCGGACTGGGAGGTTTGAGAGTGAGGAGCATGAGGGAACATTGCTTTTCTCTGACTAAATCCCACAGGCTGAAGTCCTATCAATCTGATAAAGAAGGATTTGTTTTACAATGTTTCTACTTTTCTTTTTTTTCTTGTCATGGGTGAAGAGCTCATTCCTTACCGCAAATGAGAAAGGTATTGCGGAGCAGACATTTTGATGTATAGGAAGAAAAGGAACTAGGATCTGATCAATGATCTTAGAAGTCTTTTCCAACCTTAATGATTCTCTGCTTCTATAAGGGATCAAGGGCCACGGCATCATCCTTCCCTAAAGGTGCTTTCAGCTGCACCTCAGCATCCAGGTAACAGGCTCTGGGGGCACGGAGGACACAGCAAATGTCCCAAAATGTGGAGCAGCACAGGGCACCACCCATTGTCTGCCAGATGCCCTGGGTAGGGCTTCTTTTTGCAAACTGCCTCCTTGGACTTTGCTATGCCAGCCCAAGAACAAGGTTCCCAAGGTCTTGCCCGGTGTAGAGGGTTGAGTTTTGTTCAGGGAACAATCTCATTGCAAAGCCAAAAGCCTTTGGCCTTTGCACCTCCTGGTTTGGGCTATGGGATTGTGCCGTGTTCACAACACCAAACTGAGCTGCCCTTGTCGCACTTTTAAGGGTGACACATTTCAAGCTAGGCTGCAGATGTGGCCCTGGGGATTGCCATTAGCCAGGGAAAGCAGGAGGCAGCTGAGCTCTCAGGAAAGAAAAGATAAGCAGTATTAATTTGCTCATAAATTAGTTGCCCTATTCAGCATCAGGGGAAACAGCCAAACATTCTAAAAATAAGAAATAGTGATGCCACTGATTTAATAGCAGCAATGTTCTTGTACCTGTTACAGTTTCCTTTAAGGCTGTAAGAGAGGGAAGGATTGTGGGGAGAAGTAATGTCTTTTATTGTGGCCAACTGTTAGAGCTTGAGCAATGAGCCAGCCTCTTTGCACATGTGCCAGAATAGAGGGAATAATTTAATACTAGGACAGGATCTGCATTTTCATTTTTTTTATTTTTTTAATGGTGACTGTGTGGCCAAATGCTTCCTTCATCTTTATAATGGAATAACAGGAATCATCCAAGGGAAACTCAGAGAGCAGATCCTCCATCAGAGTCATTTCAGCTGCTTGGCTTGAACAGCTGAGGCTACCAGGGGACATCAGAGCTTCTTTTTAGTAATTTTGGAGAATTTCACTCTTTCGCAGTTGCCATGCATGTTTGTCTGCAGCTTGTAGGTGTAAATATGAGCTGCTTCTGTTGCCCTTTAACACATAAAAAGCTCAGTTGCATCAGCACCATGCATTGTTTTTATTCAGAATGCGCTGCAGTGGATTCTTGTCTCAGTCTTGCTATCCTCTGCTGTAAAACTCCACCCAAAATCTCCAGGGTGCTGCTCTAACACATCCAAATTTCTTTTAAAACTAAGGAAATTTGTCTGTCTATTTTACACAGACAGCATCAGAGAGCCACAATTTGCAAACACAAGAAAAAAGAGAATGTTTCTGGTAAAAAAGCCTCAGCCTGCAACCAGTGTTTATTGGTTTTGTTATTTATTGTTTGGTAATTTGGTGAAGATCAAATTACCTGAAGATTTAATTCTGGAAATGCTCCACAACTGAATCTTTTCTCCAAAGAAACTTTCTCCCAGAGCTTGTAAGTTCTTAATAGAGCATCTGCTAAAGCAGCAAGGAAGAGATAGGGAAGCTGAAAGTCCACCGTTGACCTTGAACATTTAATCCAAAATTTTATAGCTGTATTTTATTACACTGCTAGCATGATAAATTGCAGTGACAGGTTTAGAAAGCACCTTACAACATGCAGTGGTGTAAAGCTATATTAATAATGAGTTTGATTCTGCAGTTTTTAACTTAATCAAAACTGCCAATGTTCTCTCCTACTCTGGTCTAGACTCTACGAAAACCTTCTCTGCCTCCAGAGGACCCCACCCAGCGTTTTCCACCCATTCCAAATAGCTGTGAAGCACCACAGCACTACAAGGGGAAACTGAGGCATGGGAGGGAGATGGGTTTTTCCAAGGACAAGTTTGCAGCAGTGTCACCTGTGTCAGCTCTCTCTACTGCTCTGCTTACAGCACTGGTTCAGCAAACATTCTCAGGTGGGGCTTTTACTAGGATTTCCCTAGGCATGTGCTATTCCACCAGGATGTTTTCTGGAGGCTGAAACAAAAGGAATATTTTTCTGTTTATTCACAGTGGATATCCAGCATCCTTCTATCCTTCTCTGATGCTGTACTTCACATTTTTCTTACCCTCCCCACCTCTTGGAGTTCCATTCAATCAGCTTCCCCATGCTGTGGAAACAAGACATCTTCCTGTGCAGGTGCAATCCCTGGGGTAGCAGCACCATTACAATCCTGGATTTTGATAAGAAAGCTGGGTGAGGAATGATTTGATTTCTGTAATGAATGGTGCTGCAGATTCAAATACTTCTCCCGACTCTCAGAGAGCACTCCAGCTCTGCAAGGTCACCACGTAAGGTCTTATATTTTTTATTTTTTTAAATAGCTCTGTTCTACTTAAGAGCGATAATAGCACTATAGGTTCAGGTGAAATATTTCTGTGTTGGTGGAATTGGTCACAAAGCTTTATCATTTTGCCCTTCATTGGAGCTATCAAGGTCACCAGGCAGTTGTAATAGAGATGTGATAGCCTTAATAAAAACCAAGATTAATAAGAGCTAGGAAGAAGGAAGTGAAGAGTTTTGGTTGGGGGGTTGTTAATGGCGTTAAGCCCAGGAGTAAGTTATAATTCATTCCCCACAAGTGGAATTCAAACATGTGAAAGCTTCTTGCCTCAGATGCCAACCTGTCCCAGAGCATCGCAGCTCTTCTGCCCGGGATGGGCTCTCCAGGGTGAGTGGTCTCTTGGTCAAGTCATTAGGGCTTCCAGGGGTAGGCAAAGCCCTTTGGCCAGGCAGGGGCCAAATTTCCTGTGGAGCAGAGTGTTAGGAGTGGTAACGAGGGGCTTCCAGTGATGGAAGGGATAAAAGCCAATGGTTCTGCCAAAGCAAAGGGACAGCTCCAGAAATCACGGGAAAGCGACTCAAACACGGCGATGCCGTGACCTTGTGAAGGTGAGCGGCTGTGATCTGCTGTGTGCTGGGATCCAGACCTGCAGCTGGGGAAGCCACAGAGCGCTGTCCCCTTGCAGGAGAGGTTATTTAATCGCCTAAATACGAAGTGACACGAAGGACCTTGGCTGCAGCCCCAGTTTGGGAGCTGTTGGCCTGTGGCTCTTCCGTGCGCCGCCCGAGCAGCGCGTGTCAGCTGGGTAATCTGGAAATTGAAATGCCGCGGCACTGATCAGATAAGATTGCAGGATAAGAAAGAGAACACTTTGTCTTTCTGAAGCTTGGGCCTTGTCTGCTTTGTTTTTCTTCTTCTTATTTTTTTATTTTTTTTTTTTGTGAACATCAGGTTGCTGCTGTGGCAAATGTGAGTATTTCTGATGGGAGGTCAGGGTGCCTGTGTTCCCGAGGGCATGCCGTGGGTGCAGGGGAGGGAGGGTTGCTGCAGCCTGGTTGCTGCAGCCTGGTTGCTGCAGTGGATCATTGCCCTCACTGCCTTCCCAGCTGATTACGGTGCCAGTCCTGCCCAGGAGACCCAGCACCACAGGACTGACCGGTTTGATGACTAATGTGTGTCCAGGCTTCTCCCATGCTTGTTTTATGCATCATCTCACAGGGATTGTGCAGAAGCTGCAGCCCTTACCCCACTAAATGAACTGACTGTTTGCCTCACCTATGAGGAAGCCAGTGAGGCACCTCTGGGGCCAGGTTGGCTGTCAGAGCTGCTGTGCCATGTGCTGGACTTCAGCCTCCTTATTTAAAATTGATTATTTGCAATGCAGAGTAACACCAATAGAAGGCATCAGGGTGGTTTAGGTGTGGACAGGTCCTTGGAAGCTGCTCTGTCAGGTCTAGCAGAGGAGTATTTGATGCTGTGGCTGTCACCTGGGGCGTGTGCTCGCTGCCCCTCACCCTGGGTGCGTGGCCATCCTGTCCCCAGCAGCACTGCCTGAGGAAGAGCTGCTCATCTGTGGGCTCCTCATCCAATGCTCCTCAGCTCAAACCTCAGTTTGAGGCGCAAACTCAACCATCTGAGACTGATAATGCACTTCGTTGTTAGCAGGCACCAGGAGCTGTTCTCCAGTGATCTGGAGAGGCGGGTGCAGGGCTCAGTGGCCGTGGGGCAGCCAGGCAGCAGCAGTTCTCCACGCCCTGGTGGCACAAACACCTCAGAATATGAGCTATCCAAGTCTCCTCTGGCGTGGCAAAGAGTGAAAGGCTGCAGGTTTTAACCCTCTCATCCCTTTCCCCCCACATTTGCAACTGGGCCCTGTGTTTTCTCAGGCTGCTTCCCTTTCAGGCTGTGCATCATTACCAGGAGCTGGGGGCTGATCCCCCCGTCTCCAGAGGCTGCTGGGTTCTGGCAGCACGTTAATAACGGGGGGCACTTGCTTTCATTCTGGGGGTAATGAGGAGCTTGCTCTGTTACAATGGGCTGGTACCCTGGTGGATAAATTAAAAAGCCAAAGGCAGTGTTGTTATTCCACAGAGGGAGTGAGATTATTACTGAGGAAATTGCAGGCCTGCTCCTGTCGTTGTTTTACTACTGGTGTAATAATAGACTTTGTTTCATTAGTATAAACGATTTCCCCCCTTTCCCTCCCAGCTGAGTACGTTGCACTCCTTCTTATGTCCCCAGCGACTCCCCACAGTCAATGGCAATCATGGCACGCTGAGTTCCTATTTGTGTTTTCACAATAGTTTGGAAAATATTAACTGTCTGGGCAGTTCTTTTGGTGCTGACCCATGTCACTGTGCAGGAGCAGCTCTTTAGAGCCCCTTACCACTGTGCAAAAGCAGGAAAAGCTGAGCTGCATGTTGCAGCCCCAGCAGTGGGGGCACTGGTGGTACTAAATCTTCCAGCACTGTGGTCCGTGCAGGGGAGTATTTCGAATTGTTGCTATTTTATCACCTGTGTGGTCATCAAATGGTCTTACCAGCAGGCCTAGAACATTTGCAGTGGCTCTGTGCCACTTTACACTGTCAGAATGTCAGTGTTGTGAAACCTGGAAAAAACCCACATTGCTGGAAGCCTCTGGGTTATGGATTTTCAGGGTCTTAGCTCTTAGCTGCTTATCTGAGAGCCCTAGACTGAAATATTTCAGCAGAAATTCATCCAAGACAAGTTCCACCAGAAAGGAGGAACACTGTTCCTATTAGTTCCAAGTTAAGTTGAAAAAAAAGAAAGCCAAACTTTACAAATAAGGGATATATAAAAACACAGGGTCAGAGATATGGGAGAGAAGAATGTTTTAGTCCCTTTTAGAAATACATCAGTGTTTCACACCGGCACTGGAAGTTTTGCAGCTCATAAAAAATTCATAAGGCTTGTTGAGGAAAACAGAAAGGCAATTCAGGTGTGTGTTTTTTGAGCACTGTCATTCTTGCAAAAGTTTAAGCCAGTCTGGATTAATATTGCTTGTTACATGCTAACTCTGCATTATGATCCTCTCTGGATCATAGTTCAGTGGCTCAAAAAAGAATGAATGACAAGGTGGCCTGGCTTTGTGGAGGAGGAAAGAGGAGAGTCCAGGGTATTTTGCCTTTTCTGTATGGTTTTACAATCTCCTCTTCAGGGTCCTTTTCACTTCTGCAAACACAAAACTCAAGGTGAAAAGTAATTGGACAAGCTAACAAATGAGTTCAGGCTTGCTGCATTCCCCACTGGCGAGTCTCTGTGTTTCTCCTGCCACCAAGAGCAGCCTCTTTGACACGGCCTTTCATGTACCAGCTAACAAAGAATGGAAACCTGCCACAGGTATGAGAAAAGAGAGGCTTTAGATAGGACAGGCCCTAAACCAGTGTGATTTATATGGGCTGAGGGTAGTGCTTTACATTTCATCAGTCTTCCAGCGGCTCCATGATCCCAGCTGCATCTTTTGGGGATATTTGGTGTGAGCTGTTGCTCTCCAGGCTGCAGTTTCACTGCAAGCAGAAGCCTCATGGTGTGCACCCTGCTCTGCAAGGGCTTGGGGTGTAAAGTGCAGCTCTTGTGAGTGGGCATTCCTTGCTCTTACCATGGGCTGATGGAGACACTGGAGAGGGTGTCCCTGTGAGCCAGGGGAGGTGCAGAGCCACAGGCACAGCTCTGAGTGAAGCCAGCAGCAGGGTGAGGCTCAGCATTCCCGCTGTGATGGACAATAAAAGACAGCCATGGTTGGAAGTTCATCGGAAAGGAGGAAGTCACTGGCTGGTGGAAGGGCCTGCCGTGTCTCCTGAGGCTGGCGAGTGGGAATGCCATCCCTTCCTACACTGAAACACCACCCTAACGTCAGCACCCTTGTTACTGGAGTGTACTGGGGTGCAAGGGATTAATTAAATACTTCTGGTGTCACCATGAAGAGTTGCAGTGTTGTCGTGGGGTGGGGCTGTGGGGACAGCCCTGACTGCTTTGCTCCCTGAGATGCCTCAGTGCACTGGGGACATTCCCAGTGGCTGGGATGGCTTTTGCACCTTGCTCTGACTTTTCAGGGACTTGCACAGCATTTGTGTGGCTGCTCCTGCAAGGTCAAGCCGGGTAAATGGCAGCTTTCTGAGAGCTTTACCAGCTGTTTCTCTTGCCCTGTTCTCACCTGACGCTGTAAATTAAGAAGCGAAAATCACCCTGACTGCTGTTAGCTTCTCCCGCTGCAGGCTTGCAGGAGGGAACAATGGCTTCATTTGGATGCCAGGACAGGGAGCCTGTGGTTCCTGCACATTTGACCAGACAGGTATTAGCAGCTAAAGGTGCCTTGGGATCTAAGCTGCACACACTGTTACCGTAAATGGTTTCTCTGTGGTAATATACAATATCTTTATTCTTTCCATGCCAGCTGAGTAACTGGTAAATGACAGGTCCTGCTTTTCAATTCCACCCTGTTGCCAGGGCCTGTCACACTTTTAATTTGTGCAATAGCTGCAAGCATAGCAGTAATTGTGTTTCCCATTTCCCACAACTGCAGTGCTGGCTTTGTGTTCACTCTTCTTCAGTCCTCTGCCCCGACTTGAGCTATTTGATGTTTTCTGAATCTCCCCACATTGCTGCTGCCGAACTTATCTAATGTTTGATGCCTTATCAACTTCCCCCCCAGGAAATACTCTGCAGGTGGCATGGGGCAGAGCAGGGCAGGAGGGTGCACTCAGAGCTAATGGGGGTGATGCTGATTGCAGCAGACACCTGGGCAGGGTGCAGGGCTCTGTGTGTGTGCTCTGTCACCTGCCCGGGCTGGCAGGGCTGGGAGCTGAAGTGTGCACAGCTCCCAAATGTGACAGATTGCATGCGCCACTTTCCACCCAGGGACGGGATAGCTTTTGAAAGGCTGCTCCCTTAAAGCCTGTGGATGTTTCTGCAGGTCCAAATGACTTAAGTGGAAGTAATTTTGGGGATGTGATTTTGCATTTGCTTCAATGCATTTTAAAAGTCTGCTCAGGATGGTTACAAACCCTTCAGCCTTCGAGCAGCAGCTCAGGGAAATTTGGTTTCCCAACTGTTTGAGTCTTTGGGTTGGATTTTGCGGTGTCTTGTGTAAGTTTAGCTTTTCCTGCTAGGTCTAGCTTTTTCCTGCTTTTCCAGCAGGGTGAGCGCTCGTCATGGCCTTCACTGTAGATTCTCTGTGGTTGAAAAGGTTTGGTTCAGATGTTCTCCTGTCTTCTCCTCTAACTGGATACACTCAGTATCTGAGAGTGAAGCCAATACAGCCATTTATGGACTGAAGGGAAACGGACATTAATCCTTATTTCCCTTCTCCTAAGCTGGATGCTGCAAGAGTGGGACATATGTGAACAGTTCTGTTTTCCTCTCGTGACGGGGGCTTCTCTCGTGGTAGCTGTCCCAGCTCAGAGCTGGAGAGGAGCCTTAGTAGGAATCTTGAGGGCTTTAAATGCTCTGCTCCATGGTACAACATCCTACAGTTTTAGGGCTAATGTGAAAGCCTTTTTCCAGTGGGCGAAGGTAATTGAAACCACATTTTCTTAGCTGAGTGATTAGAGTGATTCTGCAGAAATGCGGACATGTGGAAAATTGAAAAATGGAAGAGTCGCATGCCCTTAGGCTGCAGATGAATATGTTGGTGCCTTTCTGAGGAACACTGGCTCGATCTATTGAATTACAGGACGTGCTGAGACCAGCTCAAGCACGATGCAAGTTCAGGCCCTGGCCAGGAGAAACTCAGACAGAAGGGGGTATCTTTCTCACTGTGCTGGTCTGAAATACGTACCTCTTGCCCCAGAACTTCTCACTGAATTCTGTAGTGCTCTGTGCAGCAAAAGGATGAATGTGTGTGGATCCAGTTACAGGATTAGCAGAAAATCTCTCCGTGTAATTATACACACAGAGAAATTTTAATTGAATGGTGCATTTAATGAGACCAGATCACTGATCACACATTTACAGGGATGTTGTTGAGATTTTGCTTGTGTGCATTTCATTTATAAGTGTTTTGACCTCAGACATCTAGTGGAAAGCATTTCTGTGGGCTTCATTCCCCAGATTAAACCAGCCATGCTTTCTATTCTTGCACATTGTAACAGCTGAGAACTTGTTTGGATGCCATCAGCCGTGCTGAGAGGGGATTGGGGCTTCTGGGTTTTGTTCCTGTGATCGGGAATGCTGTGGTTTGCAGGGTCTGGAAAGAGCTCTGGGGCTATTTCTGGCTGAGATTATTTAAGCAACGGTAGATCCGTGGTACCATGGCTCTGTGGTGAGGTAGGTTCCACAGCCAAACTCTTCAGAGATGCCTGTGAGTTTAAAATACCTGTTTCCAGTGTTGTAAGTGTGGGTGGTGTGGGTAGTGGCAGGAATGAAGGTAAACAGGCACACTGGGCTCTGAAACACTGTTGCTCTATGGTGAGTAGCATCAGAAATAGCTAGGTAAGTTAAGATATTAAAGCTGCCTGCATTCCCCTTCCTCATTTCCAGCATCACTTTTGAAGCACTTTGATTGAGGATTTTTGAGTTATACAGAATATTTTCCTTGCATCTCACAGCTTGGACTCTGGACTGCTCATTCCTGCTCAGTTTGCCTTCTCTAGTTCTGACTTCTCAGTCTGCTCTTATTTCAGAGCTGGCTTTTCTTTGAGCCCGAGATTGGTCCTGAGGTACCACCGAAGTCCCTCCAATATATATCATACTGTGATTCTGATTTTTACTGGTCTCACTTCCTCCGATTTCACTGCTTTGTGTCAGTGTGCACAGTTTTTGTCAAGCCATTTCCCTCTTTCATAATTTTGCACTTTCCTGAATCTCCTCTTTGCATAAATGCAAGTCCAGACTGGTTCTTTTGAACTCTGGCTAATCCATCATCCCAAACTCTTTTTACCTACATAGACTGCTATTAAGATTGAATTAACAACTGCTCTGTAGAAGCTTTGGCCCTGGTCAGCAGTATTTGAATTGCATTAAATAGAGGCATTAAAAATGCAACAGCATTCGTGATATCAGCCTTGCAATATGAACCATTGCTTTGTGGGTATAGTTTAACATCATCATAAATCAAGAAGCTCCTGTGCTGGGATCCTGTGTTCACATGATTTGTTACTGGTCTTTGCCTTTTCTGGTGACACTTGAAAGTCCTGGGGGCAGGAGCTGTCACCAGCTACACACCCATGGCATTGGACATGCTGCCATCCCCATGTGGATCATCTCTGCTTTTCCATTTTCTTCCTGAAGTCCCCCTAGAAGCTGTCAGCAGCACTCAGGGGCGTGGATACTGCAGAGCTTTACCTGCTTTGTGTCAAATGTGCCCTTCTGACAGAAGATACGACCTCAAGGTCTCTTTTGCCCTCTCTCCCCAGGTCCCATCAGCAGCATTTTAGTGAACCGCTATGGCAGCCGCCCTGTGGTCATGTTCGGGGGCCTCTTGTGTGGTGTGGGGATGATCTCAGCCGCCTTCTGCACCAGCATCCTGCAGCTCTACATCTGCGTGGGCTTCATCACAGGTGAGGGCAAAGCATCTCCTTCCCCTCCGCGCCTGAGGCTCCCTTCTGATGGCCTGGGGTCTCCACGCCTGGGCAATGTGTGGACCAACACAAATGCAATGAAGCTGGTGAGATAAAAATCTGGTGGGACAAGGCTCCAGATGAACTTGCAGTGCAAAGGGCACTTTCCCTGCCAGCGCTGTGTTCCTGGCTGGACATTTCATATGAGATCCAGGCAGGGCTGTGCTCTCTGCAGCTGAGTGCTCTGTGCCAGGGTGGTGGGGACAGTGCCCATCTGTGCCCACAGCTCCCCCTGAAGCAAAGCCAGGTGGGCTGTGCTCTGCCCTGGGCAAGGTAAGTCCTTCTGGATACAAGTGTGACCACAAAGCACCCGTGTTCCTATTTTACTGTGTGTTATCTTCCCTCTGTGAGATACGTGAAATGAGATTTCAGGGCTTTGTTTCAGTTCATTTGCCCTTTGCCAGCTTGTGAGGTAAGGAGGTCCTTTATCTGAAAATAAGAAAACAAAACCTGTATTTCCTTCTTGAAATTCCAATTTGAATTGACTGTACTGAAATATGAAATTCCATATTGGAAACTCAAACAGGATAAGGCATAGGCGCAGTCCAGCATCTTTAAAGCCTGCAGGTGCCAGGGTGTTGCTTTTAAAGGTAGATGGATTAGAGCTCTCCACCTGTGTGAGTATAGATGCCTAATTGTAAGTATTTTTGTTTTATTATTTTGGACAGCCGAAGTTTCTTCCAGTACAACTAGGACATCTGCTTGAAAACATGACACAATGAGTTCAAAATTGGCTTTTGAGGTTGCCAGGTGTATGGCTTAATGAATGTTCCCAATCTCTCCGCAGACGCATTAAGTGTTGCTGCTTTCTGAATGTGAAAAGTGTGAGCTCAACATTTAAAATCAATAAAACCAGCCACTAGCAAAGTAAATTGGGACAGAAAGTTTGTCACCCTGTTCTTCTATATCAATAATCCTTTATTAAATCTGTACAGTGGTGAATAAATCGCCTCTCTTCAACCTTACTCTTCCTAAGGAGTGTCACTGTAATTAAATGAAACTGTGTTATTATTGGATGAATAAATCTTGGAGATTCCTTGAAAGAGACTCCAGAAACACAGCAATGGGAAATAAAAATAACCAGTATCTCCCAATATTTATTAATGCATGATCTTGCATCATTCCCTGTTAAACAAATGTCCCTAGGAAGGGAAGGTAGTGACAGGACAAGGGGAAATGACTTTAAACTGACAGAGGGCAGATTTAGGTTAGATATTAGGAAGGAATTCACCCCTGTGAGGGTGGTGAGGCCCTGGCACAGGGAAGCTATGGCTGCTCCATCCCTGGAAGTGTCCAAGGCCAGGTTGGACAGGGCTTGGAGCAACCTGGGATAGTAGAAGGTGTCCCTGCCCATGGCAGGAGGTGGAACGAGATGAGCTTTAAGGTCCCTTCCAACCCAAACCATTCTGTGATTCTAAATTGACTAACGCTGGATTAGCACATGGAAACCGCAAATACTGTGCTAAAAATATTTATATGCATGTTGGTGAGCAGCAGGGCTCAGGCAAGAAACTGGGCTGGAGCAAGGCACCAACTTCTGTGTTCTAAAGCACTTGGCAAAAAACATGGCAGGAGGAGATCTTGTGCATAACCCCAATGTAGCTAGGATTGATGAAGCCCTTGCTCTTTCTTGGTCCCTGAACGTGGTTGCAAGTCTGGTCCAGCACCCACCGCAGAGAACTGATGGCGTGGGCAGTGCTCAGTGCACACAAGTGACCCCAGGGCCAGCCCCAGGGTCCAGGGGAAAACACCCCACATCTCCCTGTCTGTGATGCGGTGTTTTTCCTCTGAGCACAGCACACCTTTTGTTGCGTGCATGTTTTCCCCCTGCTTGCTGCACGAGGGCAGCTCTGTGGATGAGGTGTTGGCTGATAACCCATCGTCTCCAGGCATGGGGTGTGTGCTGGGGAAGGAATATTGATGTGACAGAGAAGGGAAGATGTTTGTAAGCCTGCTAACGTGCTTGATGCCTCTAATGAAGCTTGAAGTGTTTTTGCTGGTCAGGCCTAACACGGAAGCATTCAAGGGCAATTACGAAGCCGCCTGCTCGTCACACGGTGCGACAGCGCTGCTGCACAAGGAGAGAGGCTTTTGTAAAGGTGATTTGCAATAGCTGTGGAGCAATCTGTGAACATCACACTCTTTCTGGCCTCCTTCCTACAAGCCTGGAAAGAAAACAGACTGATGGAAAGGACTGTGTTCATGTAATTCACAGGGATGGAGATAAAAAACAAGGTCTTGGTACTAGGGGGTCTCTGCTCCAGTCCTGTGCCTTTGGCATATGGACAGAAATCCTTTCAGAGGAGCAGAGCAGGAAGTATCTGTTTGCAGTGGAGGGATTAGACACGGGAATCTCAGCTGCTGACTTGATTATGCCTGTTTCCATTTGCATGCAGAGCAGCAACCAGGCTCTGCTGGTGGAGGCAGCTCTGCCCTTGATGGCACTCTGGGCTGCACGAGGCACTTTGCATACGCTGGAAACCCCACGGCCTCTTCCCATTTGTTTCCCTGCAGTGCTTAGAAAAAGAAATGGGGTTTGCAAGCTGTCGGCCTGGACAGATGCCAGCCTGGATGCATTAAATAGGTGTTTCAACATGCAACCTCTTCTTAAGTCTGAGGCAGAAGCAGCAAATTTCAAAGTTAAATGCAGGGCAGTAACAACTGGTCAGAGTTTAGTTCAATCTGCACCAATTACACTGCCATGAAATGAAAAGGGATTCTGGGGTGAGGCATGTGGACTGATGAGAGTAGAGCCTTTGCCATGGCTGTAAATGTTGAGCATTGAAATATCTGGTCAGATTGTTCCTTGCTAATAAAATAAGAACAAGATCAATAACTACACAGTTGACTCCGGTAGTACCACTTCATTCCTTCTAATATGAGTAAGATGTATTTAATCCAGGAAAGGACACTCCCTCTGGCACAGGTTTGCTTCTGTTCTTGCAACTCCACTGACAGACCGCTCTGTCATATCCCTGGGGAGAAAATGTGGTTATTGAGTAACAATTCCAGCTATGGAAAAGCTGCTGTAGTTTCTGAAAACTGCAATAAAGTGGATGTAAATATTTCCAACTGAAGTCAGCCAAAAGCTTAAAGTAAATTGAAATTCCAGTTATTCAATTTGAAAGTCTCCAAATTTAATTAATGGGAAGAGCATGAGGTAATATCAAATTAGATTTGTCCGACTGGCAAATTAATGTTCACATAATAAAAAATTTGAGTTGATTATTGTTTAAGTGGGTAGCTGGCATCCAGTCTGATTTTCCTCCTCTGGAAGACAAGTGGTATTTCCCTACCAAAAATGACTCTGTGGAAATGATGGTTCAGTTTCTGCCCTTATTGACCAGCCTGGGAAATGAGGAGTTGGAGCAAACTCTCACCCCCTGTGCTGCATCTTCTCAGGTGAAAGAAGATGCATTCCTATATCTCAGCACTGTCCAAGGGTGTTCTCTAACCAGGGCTGTGGTTTTCCTCTGTGGTTCTCAGGTCACCCCAAATTTGGCCCTATATTACAAGCAGGCTGCCATTCCTGAAGATGTGTCCTGCCAAATATATGGACTATCTAAAAAAGTTCGTGCTGAGAATGTTTTGTATCCAGATTTATTTTAATATGTTGCCATTTCAATTCATTTTTAATGTCGTAAACTTCAAAGTAATTTAAAAAAGAGGATTTTAGACTTGGCAGAAATCATAATTTCATAAACCCATTTAAACTGAAGCTCTCCAGCATCAGTTGGATTCTGCTGCATCAGTTGGATTCTACTCTATCAGTGACTAATGATAGTGTCCCTTAATTAATTTTGAGGACCTTGACCTTTCCAAATTCTCTTCTGTAAAGCAATATGCCTAATTATGTACTGCACAGTTAAACAAACTAATTATATTGACTAATGAACAAGAAAAAATCTGCATGACCCTATTTTCAGGATTCATGTTCTCTGATATAAGCACTTCAAGGATTACATTTCTGCTTTGCTCTAATGTGGCTCATTCTTTCCTGGATGATGGAAAATGTGTGGCATGATTTTAAAATACCATTTTGATGGAGTTCTGAAAAATTAATGTTTTAAGAAAATACTGCACATCAAAGAAATGCTTGAAAATATTCCTGATGTTTGATTATTGATTATGGGCATCAGGAAGAAGTGTTGGACATCAGAAAGAATTTTTTCACTGAAAGGGTGATTAAGCATTGGAATGGGCTGCCCAGGGAGGTGATGGATTCACCATCCTTGGAAATATTCAAGAAATGATTGGCACTCAGCATTCTGGTCTTACTGATAAAGGTGATGATTGGTCGAAGGTTGGACTCCATGGTCTTGGAGGTCTTTTGCAACCTTAATGATTTTGTAATTCTATGTTTCTATATGGCAATTCTGTCAAACAGAGCCACAGAAAACTGAGACCATCACAGCATTTGGTATCTCTGCCTTCAGATTCCACCTGTGCAAGACAAGCTGGCCAACTGAATTAGCAGTGCAGATTTATAATGGCATTTATATATCTAAATGCAATACAAATAAATTCTAATTAAATGAAACACTCTAGGGTCCTGTGTAATTAACATCCTCAGTAGCTGTTTTGCTGTGTACTTGCAGACCTCTTAATCTTTTGCATCAGACCTGGTTTGCTCACAGCACCAAATCAGTTGTGGCTGAGGAGGGTGATGTTATTTTCTGTGCAGGTCTGGCTGCCTGGCAGCAGGGCTGGGTGCCCATGGAGGAGGAGGCCAGCTCCAGATGGATGCACTTTGGTGGTTGGCACTGTCCAAGCCAGAATGACCTTCTTCAAACTGGGAGTTGCCATTTTTTTAAAAATAGATCCATCCCCTCCCTCAGCAAGGCTGCTGCGTCTGGGCAGAACTCACCGGTATTCCATAACGGAATAGTTTCAGCTCACTCCAAAGCAAACTCTTGGTGCTGGTTTTGTCACCCAAGAGATTTGCAGTTCAAAAGGAAGGGGTGTTCTCTGAAAGGGTGTTTCTGGGGTCTGGTTATCCAAAGGTCGTAGCCAGAAGTTTAGAGACACCCTGGGCAAAGTTTGCATCCAGATTATTGTGTTGAAGAGCCACCAGTGAACCAATTGTCTGTGGATTTCCTTAAACGATGAGCTGAGGAGAAGTGGGTCTCAAATCTTCCTCTGTTTATCTGAACTGTTTTCTAGGATTTGGCCTTGCTCTCAACCTTCAGCCATCAGTGATAATCATAGGGAAATACTTCTTGAAGAGAAGACCAATCGCCAATGGCCTTGCTATGGCAGGGAGCCCTGTGATGCTTTGCACCCTGGCACCTCTCAACCAATTCCTTTTTGACAATTTTGGCTGGAGGGGCAGCTTTTTAATTCTTGGGGCAATTTTATTAAACTGCTGTGTGGCAGGAGCTCTCTTTAGACCCATCGGGGCAGGCACAGCACCAGTCAAAACCCAGGTGACTGAGGAAGAGAAGGGTGCTCTGAAAGGAGAGATCACGGAAGATGGCACAGAAATGAGTAGTTCCCCAAATATCCCCATGGAGAACAAAACAGAAGAGGAAGGAGGAAAGGACTGCTTTGAAAAAATCAATCAGTACCTCGATTTCTCCCTCTTTAAACACAGAGGGTTCTTGATTTACCTGATCGGAAACGTGCTCATGTTCCTGGGATTCTTTGCCCCCATCGTTTTCCTGGCACCCTATGCGAAGCACACGGGCATCGATGAGTATTCAGCTGCTTTCCTCCTTTCCATCCTGGCTATCGTGGACATGGTTGCTCGCCCCACCACGGGCATCGTTGCCAACAGCAAGTGGGTGAGGCCGCGGATCCAGTACTTCTTCAGCTTCGCCATCGCGTTCAACGGCGCCTGCCACCTGCTGTGCCCGCTGGCCTCCAGCTACACGGGGCTCGTCGTGTACTCATCGTTCTTTGGCCTGGCCTTTGGCATGGTGTGTGCCATGCTCTTCGAGACGCTGATGGACCTGGTGGGAGCCGCCCGCTTCACGAGCGCCGTTGGCCTCGTGACCATCGCCGAGTGCTGCACGATACTGCTGGGACCGCCTATTGGAGGTGAGTGTGGTTTCCTCCTCTGCTTCCAGTGGGTTGGCGCTTGGATTTAGACTCTTGTAAGGACAGTTTGTAGGAAATTATTCTAAATGTGTTATCTCTGCATCGCAACTACCATTTTCCCACTAGTAACTGGACAGGGAAGGATATCCTGATATTTTTCTCCTTGCTCCTTTCTGGGTACTCCTCCAGTTGAAGTCGATTTTGGAGAGTGATCTTTTAATCCTGGATCCCTTCAAACACTTGAACTGAACTTGCAGAGCAGGACTTCCTGCAACACCAAGAGCCTTGCACTTCAAACAGCTCCTCCTGGAGATTGCTCCTTTTGCAAAAGGCTGGAGTCGACTGCAATTGAAGCACAGTAAAACACAACAGTTCTCTGAAAGCCTTTTGTTGACTCAAACTTAAGCCTTGCTGTTTGTGTCTAAGGCTCTCAGTACTTCACTTACGCATTTCAGTCATCTCAGTGCAGCTGGAAGACTTAAGCCTGTTCTAACAATAATGAAAACAAAAGGTTAATTTTGGATAGAATGGTTTGAAGTATCAAAAGGCAGTGCCCACAAAGGTCCATGTGCACAATATTGAGTCTCCAGGAGGACTTTCAGTCATCTAAAGATAAGTAAGAGCGGTGATCTCCTGTGATTTAACAGCCTTAATATTCCCTCTGTAGAGAGCTCCTTTTGCAGTTTGAACCCTTCTCCTGGATTCAAAGTTGAGATCTGTCTAATGCTTCATATGACACATCCTGCAGAGCTGTTTAATTCTTCATATTGCAACGTAGCTCATACAGTGTGACAGAAGCAGCTGTATCCTCTTGCTCTCTTCGAGATTCATTATTTAATTAATGACAAACAAAAGAAAATACAATTTTAAAATGACCGTTTTCTGAATTATGTAATTTTCTGTGTGGGAGATTAGGTTAATGACCAGTGACTGCTAATGAGGCTAAAACAGTTCTGTGTAATAATCAGTAATATTAGTTTTGTAGGGTTTTCCCCACCATTTTAATAAGCAGCAAATTTATTGGTTCTTTGGCATTTTAATAACCTACTGCAGGGTTCTGCTTTAATGAACTAAGTAAATTGTTCCCAGTGTGTTTTATGACTTTATCTTATTCTCAAAGGAAAAGAGACAAGACAATCCTACTGTTGAATTTTCCAATACTCTACTCATTAAAACTCTCATTGAAACCTATTTAGGACACCTCTAGGTCATCCTGATGAGCAGAAAAGGAAAAATTGTTGCAATTAGCATTTGTTTGATGTTTCACCAGTAGCATGAAAAACACAGTGCTTTGAAAATGGTGTACCAAGACAGCTAGGGAGAATTCAAGAAAAACCGCTGACCAAAACCAGTTAAAAATTATTATTTTTGTGATCAGGAAGTCTATTTGGTGACCATAAAAACCCTTGTTAGTGCAACGTAGTGGGATAATTAATCATCAGCCTTTCAACATTAGGGGTCAATCAGGAAGTAATTAAAGGTCCCTCTTTTTAAGGAGGAGACCATATTCCAAAAAGTCAGAAAGTTAATGGATGATGGGCCAGTTTCAGGGAGGATTGTCTATGCTGTGAAGGCCAGGTTAGGAGTGGGTCTTACTTTAATTAGGATTTAGGATGTTAAGAATGGTCTGTGTTGCCCACTAAATGGGAATTAATGCTCAGGATCATAATCCCAATAAGATTTGCATTACATTTTGACATAATGGAGAATGGTGACATTTCAATTAAGCCATCTCCCTTCAATTACTCTGTAACTCCGTAGCAGATGCATTAACCTTTGAGAGGAACCTGTCACATTTGTCTTGGCATTGAAATTATCTGACATTGACAGCATCATCTTTGCTTTCCCTGGAACTAATATTTTCCAGTTCCAGGCTGTGCCCTTTCCTCTTCAGATCATGAGTGTAACTGCAGAAAGGGCCGCTGTGACCAAAAGCTGAGTCCCCTCTAACGCTGGTGAGTGACCCATAGTGGAAAAAATCACAGGGTCTTTGCCAAGAACCTGGGACAAGCCCCAGCTGGCAGCTGCCATCTCATGAAAGTCTTCCCAAAAGCTGCTACTTCTTGACTGCCAAGCCAAATCGACATCCTTGTAGCTGGTCATGGGAGTCAGTGGAAAGGCTGCCTGCAGGCTCTGTGATCAGAGGATTAGTTTAGCACGGAAAAATAGGTGTGCTGGAAAAGTCCAGACTTTGCAGTGTAGATTCTGTCCCCTTCTTTGGAACTGTGCGAATTATCAGAGCATCACCTGTGCCTGTCGACTCCCCACAGGCTGTGTGGTGTAACACGTGTTCAGTATTTGCAGGTTCAGGGAATTTGTGGAAGAGATCAGAAGTTCAGAGAATGTCTTATCCTAAAGTCACGAGGGTGTTTCTTTATATGTAGGATCTGAAAACACAATATCCTTGCCTACATCTCTAAATTTCCTGGTTTGTTTTGTTTTGTTTTAATATATGTTTTACAGGAATTCTTATTGATACCTTCGGGGACTATAAATACATGTTCATTAAATGTGGAGCTGTGATGGTCCTGGCAGGAACCTTCCTGTTCATCATGAATTATTATAATTATCGTGCACTTGCCAAGGAGGAGAAGAAAAGAAAGGCTAAAGAAGAGGATCTTAAATCTGCAAGGACAGAAAATGAAGGTAGAAATAACTTGAACAAAGACTCTGCACAGGATGGGCCTGAGTTAGAACCTTTGAAAGGGGAAGGAGTAAAGAAGGAAATTAATGGCACAAATGAAGTTTAAAGTTGTTCTCATGGGCTGAATGGGAAATGACTTCTGGATTGCTCAAGGGAGCACCAGCTGTGAAATCACACTAGGTGTTTAAATTTTACTCTATTCTCTGCCATGTGCATCCTCTTCTTTGTTGTAGGAGAAGACTAGAACAGAAACAAGTCCTGATTCTTATAAACTGCTGGGACACTGCAGTATGCACTTGCATACCAAAAGTCCTGGAAGATTTTCCTTTAGAAATTTCCCATTTCCCAGAGAAAAGGGAAAGGTGACATTGTGCAGGGGGCCAGCACAAGGCTGACACGCTACAGGAATCCTTCTTCAGGTGCTTTGTCCGTGTGGAGCAGAAATTTAGTCTTAAAGGGCTTAACCCTTGATCTGCATTAGAACAGTGCAAATTTAAATTTTCCTGAGGAGGTTACAAAGTCCTTCTTACCAATTTCTGAGTGCCTTGCCATTTCTGGCGTGCTTTTTCTCTACAACACCCTGGTGAGGCAGTAAGTGTTGCCACTATTAATTAATTGTACAAACGAAGAACTGAAGCACAGAGGAGCTTTGGGCATCGTTGCATCAGTGAATAAAACTTAGGCGTGCCAGAGCTGAAATGGAATCCAGCACCCTGAGTTAGATGCCTTAAAGCCCTGCTGAGCCCAGGTATGCTCTTGCTAGAAAATAGGGAATACCATGGATAGTGGTGCATTAAACCACAGCCCTCTCTGCAGTGCAGTCTGCTCACTGCGTGCCTCATGCTACTCAGGATTAGCGATTTAAAACCCTGTCCCAGAGCCGGGATCTTGTGCCGTGTTCTTTTAACCTGCTTAAGTTGCATCCATCCTGGAGGGAATCCAAACCCAGCTGCCTCCCCCTTGTTTGGGTCGGAACAGGCACCTCCCTGGTGCTGGCACTGCAATACCTGCGGGCCTCATGCCCCCTGCTGCATTAAGCAAAGTTTCCCCAGGTCAGTGATGCAGAGGTGGAGCTGAGGCCACGTAGGAGGCTCTCACCCTGTGGTGAAAATGTTGAGCTGGGAAGATCTGCACTCTGATGTATTTTATACCAAGAAGCTGTTGCCCAAGAGCCATGGATGCTGAGCGTGACATCATGCGGTTGAATCATCAGACTTTTGCGGATTTTCATGGATTTGATTAGATAAAAACAAGGACTTTTCAGGCAGATCACCCAAATCCAAAGCTAAAACCAGTCCAAAGGCTAGTTTTCCTTTTTCTTTGCTTCAAAGGTACCCGCATGTGATCAGATCATACCTTTTCACGATTTTGTCATTGAAGAACTGTATTTAATTGTCACTTGTGTACACACTACGAAGTAAATTTTGTAAAAATTCTTTCATAAATACACTGTATTCTTAAAATTAGATCATGTTTGTCTTCTTGCACAAAACTTTTTCTGTGAATTCTTTTGTTTCTTTGAAGAATAGATGTCTTTGGCCATTGACTTCAGTAGGACTTAAATTATACCCTTATGTCATTCATATCTTGTATTTTCTCAGAAAAAACTAAAATCTATATGATATAATTAGGCTTTCAGTGCTGTGTTTTTAATACCCTTTTTTTCTGTCAAATATATCTGTGATACTTCATTAAAAAAGGCATTGATAGAAGGTCGTGCATATTTTCCTATATGCCTTCTGGAAGCTGCGATATACTTAATAAAATTATTTAAAACATTAAATGAGTTCACATTTGCCCGTGTGTGTAATGCTGCCTTTTGATTCAGTCAGGAGTTTACCCTCAGAGGGTTTCCAGTCCTCGCTCCATGTACATGATCCTACAACTCTTGATCACAGCCTCATGGTGTTGATTTGGGTTCCTTTGACATCCTTGGTGGACTGGGGCCATCCTGGCTCACACCTCCAGTTGTGAGGGCCCAGGAGTCTGAAAGCAGTACAGAATGACCTGGCAAGGACATGACGAGATGATTTTCATACCTTTCCATCACGTTGCATCAATTAATTCTTGGTGCAATGACCCAGATCCCCAGCTGTCCTTACAGCAGGAGCTGACACTCAGGCTCCTCACCTCTTAGAAACCCCAAGAAAGCTTTTTAGGTCATAAAACTTTGTAAATTTAGATAACATTTTTAATAAAAAGGCATTCTGTTCAGCTATCTGTGCAAATTCTATGGAAAAGATGCCTTTGTTACACTGCCCCTGAGAGCAAAAAGTGTTTCATTGGATAAATAGATCTTTAAGGCATTGGAATTCTTCTAACATGAAGCAGCTACTTCATTTAACCTACTCACCCTCCTGTCAAAGAAACTTGCACTGCATTTAAGATTATGGCACTGTTTCTGTCAGGGAGAAAGCCAGACTATTTTAAGACAATTTTGGTGATTAGGGCTGTTTTTTTAGTGGTGGGTGGCCTGGCTCTTTCCTGTTACCTGCTCCTGCTGCCACCCTACACTCAAAACCTCTGATCATGACATCCCACTAACCACTGCAGCACAGCAATGCCAAATAACTCTGTACTTATAAGCCTGTGGGTAGCCCTAGAAATGCTTCATTGACTAAAATCCCATGAATTCAACACCTTGCAGGCTCGAGCTGTAATCCTTTCTTGGAAAACTCTCAAACTTTCATAAGAACGTTTTCAGTTATTAAAAATGACTGGTGCAGTATGAAATAACCATTACAAAAAGCTCTTGTGATGCAGTAGAAGCTGCCCGTGCATCTAATTTAGTGATTTGTGTGGCAAATTGAACACAATATTCATATTTACTTAGGTTTGGAAAGCACCTGAGTAGGCAAGTCAAGAGGTGTGAGTGTTGAGCCATAAATATGCATCCTAGGCACAGGGGAGATATTTGGGATACCAGACGTGCAGGGATGATGGCAAACACTTTCTTTGGAGTGCAGTTATGAGACTTTTTTTCATATTTCATTAGCTTGTGACCTTATTAGAAGCAATTGACCGTTGTTTTCAGGGTTGCTTGAACTTCATCAAGAGCCTGATTTGGATGCTGAACCGTCATTCCCAGCAACCGCAGAAGAAGCCAACGGAACGGTGTTTGATGGGGAGGTGTCACAAGTACCATGGATTGGGTTTAGATTTATCCCACGTACTCATTTTTTATTTACAGTTCTCCTCACTTTTGCCTTCCTTATATTTAGCTTTCCGAATTTAAAGGCACAGAGGGAGAATTCAAATATTTCACTCCTTTGATGGGCAAAATTTGTACACCTTCCTCCCTCCTTTTTCAAAAGAATGATAGAGCAGTGACTATGCCATGTGACAGAGTGTCACTCTACTAGAAAGGGACATTTTTTGCCATCACACATTGGGCCAGGTGCTGCTTTGCCCCACACATAAACATCTTTCCAACAGAAAGAATGAACCATGTCCAGAAAGTGCAAAACACTCAAGGAGACTCGAGAAATCTGGAACCACAAATGAACAGAGGCAACTTGGCAGTAACTGTGTTAAAAATTAGCTAGCAAGCAACCAAACAAATGAAGTGACAACCTGTACGTTTGAAATATGAAATCATTTTAGACGACACAGGAGATTATTCAGAAGAGCAGTTCCCATGGCAGCTGACACCAAATTTATTTGGCCGTGTTCAGAAAACTCCTCGTAGACAATACAGGTACATTCAGATTCCATCTGGTATGAATTTAAAAGATGAGTTTCGTGCCCTCTGCAGTGGCAGTGACATTGTCTGTAAAATAGTATTATTTAGACTTATCAGAACTGTGTGAGGGCGTTTTGATGAGTGACATTCATAACTGTCAGCGAAGCTTCCCACAATGGCAGTGCTGCTCAGGAGCACAGATTTGATTTGCTGTCTGCCCTGACACTCACTAAAGTATTGCTGTGCTTTAGTTTGGATTCAGCGAGAGGCTCATTTACATCCCGACACCAAAAAGATGAACATCCATAGGTAAATGGGATGTTCTGTGTCACTGCAGTCAAGACCCTGCTATCACTACTAACAGCATCACAAAATTCCCTTTTATGAACTGTACAGCCCTTTGTCCTGCAGAGCCCAGCACTGGCCGAGGTGTGACCCTGTCGTGACATTTCTGCTGCACCTTTTGCAGAGGGTGAGTCTCCCCATGGTCAAGAGCACAGGTGTCTAAAGGCTCAAACAAACACAGTCCCACATGGCTTGAGATATCCAAGCCCTTAGTCCATCAGTCAAACTGTTGGAGAGGATATCTATCCATGGGAAAAGTATATGTACCCTCCCTCCAAAAAGGCATAGATTTGGACAATATTTAAAAATTATCCGTCTTTTTTTTATTAGTATTTGTTTGTTTAAATGTTACTACTTTCTGAAACATACTCTACAACTCTTCAACTTTAGTATTACTGATGATTTTGGACTGCAAATGCTTTTGCTAATGACTTCCCTTTCTTTGCTCTTTTTAAACTCCTTTATTCAACCACACTAACTTTACACAGCACTTGACTGTCATAACATTCAGTTTTTATACTTTTTAACAGTATGTTTTCCCCTATTCCAATGCTTTTGAAGCACTACGAAGTCATTTAAGAGTTGTAGATCATATTTTAGTCAGCTGTTCAAGACGCAGTTTGCTGGACAGCCTAAGAAGCCTGTTAGAGTGCAGGTCAGACCAGGAAAGCTTCAGAGGAGCAGCACCACGCAGGGACCACACAATTCATGGAGAGCCTGGCACAGACACCCAGGTTTGTACCCTCCAGATATAACAGTCCCTCCCAGTGTTCAAAAGATGCATTCGCATTTTGATTTCTCTGATTTCACAGGTAACCCAGTGACAGACACCTGGTGCCCAAGGCTGTCTGTGTCAGCTCTCACAGAATCACAGACACCACCACAGGATGGTTGAAATTGGACAGGGCCTCTGGAGATCATTAGTTCTGCAAAGCCTCTTCAGAGACTGCGTGTCCAGCACTGCTCCTCTGCAAAGGCTTATAAATGTCACACCAGAAGCTTGCAGGTGGCTGAGTTAGAATTTCCCAGCCCACACTGGGGGAAAGGCTGGGGGCAATTTCAACAGGTCAGCGTGGAGTTCAAAGCCTTCTGGTGAACACAGCTTTGTTTTCTGTCTCACCTATCAAGGCATACATACCCAGAAGATTTTAGGAGGGATAAGAAGGAAATAGATCTATTGCCAACGTATCTTATTCTGGAAAGGGCAGGGATGTCCCTTCAAGGCACACAGGACAGAGTCCTGCATTTTGCCCATAGGAGCCAAAGTCTGGATCCACTTCAGACAAAGTATTTGACTGTCCAATGGTGCAAACATCTCAGCAGGTGCTGCCCACCATCACACCATCATCATCTCTGAATGCTCCAGCTCATGGTCCAACTCCCCAGCCCGTGAATTTGTCATTTTTCACACCAGACTAAATCCATGGAAAGAGAGACACAGAGAAATACAGGCTTCCCTTAGCTCTCCGCAGTTTTTTTGACTTCTGTCTGCTGGGTGCAAAGGTACGCCACCAAAATGTGTCACATGAAGAAACTCTCACCTCCTGTGGGAACGCTGCTGTTTGGGATAGGCACCAAACAAGAATGTGTTTCTACGCTTTCCTGGTCAAATCCATTGCTTTCCAAGGAGGGAAAGATATTCATTCACCAAAAATGTCAGCTTCAAAGTCTAATTCCGACACAAAAGACTCCTTATGAATCCTGGATCCTGTTTGATGAGCAAAGCAGATGAATGGGTACAAATGAAATGAAATAGGGACCAGCACTTGCCTTGTGCTGCAGAGCCTTACACTCCCTTCCTGGACAGATGAGATTCTTCAGTAGTTTTAATCAGTATGTAATCAGTCCCGACCATTAGTTATGCCTCTGATCACAAAGCACATCTCCAGAGAGAGATCCTGAGAATATCTAGGAAGTTCCATGCATTATTAACTGAAAAAACCACAGACTCTACCTACCACCCATTAATACTACGTATGAGAAGTGCTTGTTGAGCAAACTTGCCAAACCTAATTATTCTCCCAGCAGACTGTGGAGGTTTTTTTGGCACTTCTACAAGTCTAATGGAAACCTCCACAGCCCTGCTCCTGCAGAGGCAGCGTGGGGAGGGAAATGTCTGTCATGTGCTTCAGACTTCTGAGATAACTCTGCCTTGTGTGCACATGCATGCATCCACATCCACCACTGCTCCAACAGATTGAAGGGAAAATCCACCTGTTGAAGGCTGGGATGCAGGGGCTGCATTCCCCTGTGATGTCAGGATTGATGTGTTAAAAGACTGTGAGTCACTCAAATGTGGTGTCAGGAGGGATCCTCAAAGCATCTTTGATGGTGCATCTTTGATCCCTGCCAGGTGCCAGTCGCAATGGGAAGTGAGAAGGGAGCTCTTTTCAACACCACCCCCACCCCCAGACCACAGCCAGGGTCTGAGAAGGGAACACAGATTGCTTTCCACGTCTGGGCTCCCCTTTCCACTCTTTCAGGCAGGACAAGCCATGTAATAAAGTTTGTTCACAGCTCATGACCTGGGACACGATGTATGTTGATTCATGTTTCTTATTTCTTTTGATTTTTTTTTTCTTTAAATCAAAAAAAGATTGTGAGTGCAGTGGCTAGAAATAAATTGAATTAACTTACCGAGTAAGTATTTGTCCTCTGACTTACCTGTTACAGATATTCTTCAAAATACAGTATTGTGTAGCACATTTCAGTATGAAACATGAGGGGCAATGATATTATGATTTCAGCTTTCAGCCAGAGAAGATAGTAATTATACACCATATAAATAGAAGTGCAGTGAAGCTGCTTTGTAATTACAGTGTAACTAAGCTGCGCCTCATTTACTATTATTCTGAAGTGCATCTGGAGTTAGCAATTAGGGCCAGTACATGATTAAACATTTACCTTCACCAATCCCAATATATGTAACACTATACTTACCTTCACATGTGTATTATTTTTCACTAATATCTGCTATGAGCCTAGATATTTTCCAGGGATTAATGATAAGCTGTGAAAAGTTGATAGCCTGAAGTTCAGCACAGAGCCATTAAACCGGCCTGGTCATTAATCCCTAGAAAATACCCCGCACCAAGGTTGTTATAAGGTGAATATGGAAAGTAACTTTCCACTCATGTTGACTTTTGTCTTGGCTGTTATGCCTTTGTCAGCGTGTAGGAACAACACCCCAAATGCAAGTGACTCCCTTGGCTTTGGGTGTGCCTGAGGTAAAGAGGATGAATCCTCCCTCAGTTCACCTTTGTGCATCACCGAGGCCCTGAACAGACAGCTTGTGCTCCAGCCAGTCTGTCTCAGCCACAGATTTCTGGCAATCTTTGGAGGTCAGTTTTAGACTGAACCTCCATTTTCTGAAATGTGTAATTCCAGCTTCTCTGAGCTGAGAAACAACACTGGCAGCCAAGTAAAAATACCCACTACCGGGGGAATATGTAAAAACACTGTTTCATCAGTCATCCTGCTCACACAACTCCCTCCCAGAACTCAGAGTGGTAATGAAAGTAATTTAACACACATCTATAATTAATTTACTACATTCTTCCTGCCGATGGCAATCATCTTACCTAGGAAAGTTCATGAAATGGATCTTAATGCATAAAAATAGAGATGGAAAAGCGTTGAAGGCAGCTAAACGGGGTTTACTTCTAAGCATGTAAGCAGTTAAGCGCTGTTTGGAGAACCGATTTGGGGCTGATTTAGCGGCAGCCATTACCCGTGAGAAATGACAGCGAGCACATGAGCAGAGCAGGGCTTTGCCCTCGATACGCACAGGTTGTGAGCACTGCTGAGAGCAGCAGCCTTTGCTCCTGCTTTGCATAATGTGAACAGAAATGTGAGTGTGGGCTCAGAGAGGCGGTGCAGGAGGGGACAAAGCTGCTGGACAGCTGGAGGCAGCACCAGGGACACGGCCTGCACCTGCTCTTGCTCCAGCGCCATTTTAAGCCATGAGCCCAGGCCCCAGGGACTGGTCAGGCCATCTCTGGACACTGTGAAGAACATCCAGATGTGCAGATGTGTCTGAACACCATGCACTGCACACACATTTACCTGTGCATGTGTTGCATGCGGAGAACAGATACCATATTCACGTGCCAGACAGTCCTACCTGCGCAGGCTGTTTCTAGAGCTTTCTAGAGGCTTAACAGCATCCTGTTGTTGCTGAGACATCACTGGATCCTTCTTTATGATCCATTATCACTTCTTCTGTGGCTTTTCTGCACATCCATGAGCCCCACACAGCAGGGCTGGTGGCTCCTACCCTCCCAGTGTCTCTGTGCTCCCCAGAGCTGCAGAGCAACACTTGGGACTGTCATGCACTTATCCACAGGCTGTGATCTGCACTTCCCAAAGACCCTAATTTAAAATGCAGGTCATGACATGATGACTTCAATATGAGCTGGAAAACCCAGAGAAGCAGAAGCCTGTAACAAATAATACTTCAATGCTCTGCAGCAGCTATATTAATATGTATATCAATAAGCAGGAAGGCTTTTAAGTGCATCTTCCATCACCGCGGCCTCCAAATGAGGGAGTACAGTGGCCTTACCTCGATGGGGGACAGAGGAGAAAGAACCACTTTAGTGCCCCCTTCAAGGTGAAGCACACAAGGTGAAGGACAGCCTGTCCTGCCTGCACTGCAAGGGGAGAAGAGAACCCTGCATGGGAAACATCAATCCTCCTACGGAAGAGCCCCAGAGTGCATGGAAATAGGGCAGTTCCTCCCTTTTCCTATGCCTGCCTGTGCCTGAGGGCCCACCAAGTGGACCCTTGGCCTCTGGAGCTGTGAACGTGGCTGAATGAGGAGGATTCCTCAGCAAGACTCAGCGAGAGCAATTTTGTACACACAGCTTCCTCCAGCTGCAAAGCTGTTCACTGGCTTCTCCTTAATATCCGGAAAAGCAGGATATTTCAGGCCCATGCTGCCAGAGAGAGAGGCATGAACCAACCTAAGGATCCATACAGATGACAGCAGGTTGCAGTCTTGCAAATATTATGCATGAAGGGCCATCACTCTTTTATTTTCTTTTTGTTAGAACTAGGGAGAAAACTATTTAAAACAAATTAAAAATATGCCGAGTCTGGCATTTACCTCTCCTTTTCCCACCTTTCCTCCTTCCTTTAGTCACAGGAGGAACTATATTGGACATCACGGGGAAGTAAACGGAGAACAAGTATTCAACAGAGAATAAAAGGCAACAATCGCACCGCTAGAGATCAGCCTTGCCCCGCGCTTGCGGCCGCGCTGCCCTCGCCTCCGCCCTGCCGCTCCCGCGGCTGCTCCCATCCCGCTGCTTTCCCTTTGGAATGCGCACGCTCTTCCCTGTGCATTTCCACATTTCCCCCGTGCTTTCCCCCGCACCACTTTCGGCCTGGCTGTGGTTAATTAGCAGACAGCACGAGAGGTGCGTTTTCCTGCGGAGAGAGCGTGTGCATCTCTCTGCAGCAGAGATGCCGAACTCCCTCTGTCCCCGAGGCTGTTTGCTTTGGTTTAGCTGCTTTTTTATACTATCCTCTGCTATCAGCTTTTAGAGTTTTGTTTTCCCCCCGACTCCCATCTGCTGAGACATGACTGTCTCAATGCTATGCCTGACATTTTCCATTCTAAGATACACACGGATCGGGGGCGGGGTGGAGGCATAAAAACAGACAAAGGGAAAGGATATTTTGCTTTTCTACAAGAGTACCCCCATCCCAACCCGCTGCCTGGTCTCTGAGATTGGAGACGGTGGGCAGCAGGACAAACCCAGCACTTCTCTATGTGCTCGGGACAGGGCTGGTCGGCATCCACCCTCCACCCCACCCCACCCCATGCTCACACCAGTTCATTTTTGCACTGGGGGTACTGGGGGCAGTGATATTGCCCTGCTCGATAACCAAAATATCAAAGTGGTGCACAGAGGTTCTCCCCAAGAAGCAGCTCTGCAGATGCTTCCCCTGGAGCAGAGCTCTTCCAGCTCCCACTTTGTGCCACACTCAGCCTTAATGCTGCAATTAATCTCCCAGTTTCCCCCTGTCAGGCATCTCAGAACATCTCTGATCATCTTTCATTTTGTGCCTGGGAAATGTATTGAACACGATGTGCGGATGTAACCAGCCGTGACAAATTGTGGTGTAGATGTGAGAAGCACATGGCATACCAAAGGATGTAAAATGCCAGGGACTGGGCTTCAACTTCATCTGTGTCACAGCACCTCGGTTATATGTTTGTATCAGGCAAAGCTGTGTTCACCCTCAGGATTTGTCCCAGTTCTTTATCAAATCGCTGTTTATGTTCATATGTGCATCTCACATGATGTGCATGTGTTTTGGGCATGTGTGCCTCGCTACTAGAGTGAAGTAGTTAAAGTGCAATAACTATTTTTTTTTAATTAATTACAGCCCTTTCTGGAAAAATGTGCATCGGTTCTCATTATGACATACTGCAAAAACCTACCCATGGGTTGGCTTAAATGGATGAGGCTGCCCTCGTGACTCCCCAGCTAAAATGAACAAACTGAAAATGAAAGCTAAAAAAACAACGTGACTGTGTGGCAGACCGAGGACAGATGTTAGCTCAGTCTCCTCCTGCTCCGAGCTGGCCAGATGTGTCAGCCCCCAAGGGATGGGCCTGCCTGAGCTCACTGCTGCTCTGGGAATGATGCTGTGCAACTGTCTGAACAGGTGAATTTGAAAGCCACTGTCCTCAGGGGCTGAGAATATTCCTCTTCCTGCCCATCTTTGGGAAATAAATTCAGAAAGCACTGGAAGATGGCCAAAATTAGTTTATGAATTCTGCAGAGATTGCAGAGCTCAGTTTTCTAGAGCTGGCAGTCAGGGTATACAGCATCAAATATCTCTTTTCGTACTGGGAGGAGAGTTATTGGCTGGTCAAAAATTCAGATTTTGAGACCTGCATCTACCTCAATCTTGAATGCCTGAAGGGCCATTATGCTTGTGATGGGCAGGAAGGCTCTTTGAAAAGCCAGAAGTGACAGCATGTGTGCTGGGTGATGGAAACCAGACCAAGACAAGAGCCACCAGTTCTTCAGGAGCCATGAACCACTAACCCAAAGTGATCCCTGCAAACTGGGATGGGAGCCTGAGAGTCAGAGTGGAAGGAGACAAGGCTGGGTGAAGAGAGAACAGCGCAAGACATGTCAGTCCCAAATACCCTCCTTGTCTGCCCAGACTGAGAGTTCTTTTCTGCTTTCACACACAGTGTGTGGGCACATGCTATTCCTCCCCATTCATTTAGTGTCACCAGCCCCCTTATGCCCGCAGAGCATGAGTCCAGCGTTATAATATCCATTATACGCAGTACAGAGGATTTTACAAGAAATGTGACAATATCTGAGAATCCAATCTCTTTCGAAGCGAGAAAACAACCAGGAAACACTGGACTGAGTCCCAAAAGAGACACTGCATTTAATGTGTATTTATGCAGCTATTTAGAAGCAAACAAGAAGCAGTGATTATGTATAGAATAAAACGGAACAACAAATTGAGATTGTTTTAGTTTCCGCTCTATCTGATTAGCCAGGAAGAACAACAGACTGATATGCTCTGAACAAACAGGAACACGCTAAGCCTAAATGCTCTGGTCCTTGGGGGATTCGTTTTTATTTACTGCATGAAACAAGGAGGGAGAACAAAAGAGATTTGTTTTGAGTCAGCTGTGAGTTTTGGCAGCCCAGGCTGAGCCAGTTCTGCACACCTACGTGCTGCTGAACTGAGCGGGGCTCCTTGGTGCCACTTCCCTGCTCCTGGGCTGTGATGAGGTCCTCTACCAGCTGCAGCACCAACCGTGGCAGCTTTGCGGGTCAGCCCTGGCGATGGGTGGGAATCATGGCACGGGAAAGGGCTGCAGCACAAGGTATTTCTCTTCTGGACACGTTTAATAGCAGAGTATGAGGTGGAATAGCTGAGCATGGTGCCTCAGGGTCCCCTGGCTCAGATGTCTGAGATGTCTGCTCAGTGCTGTGAGACACGAGCCAGATGCTGGGAGAACAAAAACCTGTTCTGGACACAGCCAGGCAGGATGGACAGCGGTGATTTATGGGGGCAGCCAGCCGTGTTTCCAAAGTCCGTGTACAGCCATGGGGAATCCACGAGATGTCTGGCATGATCCCAGCAAAAGATGCAACTGGGGAGACTTCCAGGAGCCAGGTTTTAAGGAAGGAAGCGCTTTGTAATTGGACATGAGCTCCTCACTAAGTCTGTAACATGCCATCTCAGAAAGACAGAAATCACCAACAGCTTTGCTCTTGTAGACCCTCGACAGGCTCAAAAAGGATGTTCTGGGGTTGAACAGGAGCTGCTGGATGAGCTCCTTGGAGTTGCATGATTTCAGTCATCTGCCCTTAGAACATGCCACGAACAGGATCACAAACCACTGGTGAGCATCAGTGCAGCAGTAGATGTTTTATACTACCAAGGCTTAGGTACTGCATTGCAAGGGTAGGGGGCAGAGTGGCTGGAAGAACTAGCTTAGTGGCAAAGTTAAGGGTTCAGGAGCTTTTTCACGCAGTAATTAAAATCCTACACTGAAAAGTCCTCATGACCTCAGAAATAAATAACACTTCTGGGGAAGGAAATAACACCGCACATAGCAAGAGTTTTGTGTGCATGCAGCCATTGAACCAACCTTTCCTACAGCCAGGGAGCTCAAGCCAAATCTTGTTTTCCTCCTGTTCTCCCCTATGGCCATGGTGGTGTAGAGCAGTGAGACACTCAATTAATCCATCACTGCTGGCCCTCAGAGCCCTGCTCCCTCCCTGCTCTGGGGGGAGAGAGCGGTGCTGTGCACGAGAGTAAACCTGAGTAAACCCCAAAAGATGCAAAGCAGCTGCAATATGGCTGAATAAAGGGTAGGTTTTGTTCTCTCTCATAAAAATATAGGACACCAAATGCTTCACCGTGTCAACTTATCCCTGTCCTCTTAAATGTTTTAATAATAGTCTTTCAGTTTCTCAGTGATGTTTTTTGTGGAATGAGAAAGTGAGGTTTTCCCACAAAACACATTGTGCTATAAATACCATTACAGATATACTTGAGAAATGGCTGAATAAACACTGACACAGAACAGGAAGAGCTGTTCCTACCTAGAGTGCGTGGAATGATATTCAACATGCAAAAAGATCCTGTTAAATGTAAAGAAAGGTCAGCAACATAATTTTTCGCTCCTTTCCTCAAAAAGGGATGATTCATCAGAAAAAGAGTCTAGGGCTTCTGCAAACACACTTTAGAAATTTCTAAATGAAGAATGGCAGTAGTTTTACAGAGGCTGGTACGAAAAAGGTCATTTGTGGAAAGGAGAGCCAGTAATGCAAAACATAAGTGAAACAAGAAGTGACTTAATAGAATATTGCCAGGGAGGACTGTTCAGCTGGGATCACAACAAGGCTTCTGCATTTGATTATTTTTGATTATTTTTTAGCCTATTTTCCCAAGCAAGTGAGGTTCACACAATCGTATTCCATGTACCTCTATGTGTCCATGTCTCTTCCTCATGGGTAATTTTTGAATCCATGGGTCTGTCTGCACCAAGTGTGAAAGGGAACAGCAGCTTTAAGGCAACTGAGATCCCCTGGCTGTCATGAAAATAGGTACTGCTATTCCTTCTGGTGGAAAGGCTGCAGCCAGACCTCATCCTCACTCAGACATGGAAGAATCCACACAGGGAAAGATATTACCAGCACCCAAACTCCAGGAAAATGTTCACCTGGGAGCCTGCCCCTTCCTGGCACCAGAAAATCAAACTGCAGAGTACAACTGGAAGAAATCAGCTTTTATTAGTCCCACTGCTGAAGGAATGCCTCATTTAAAATTCAGCTTTTCTGAGCAAGTTTTGTAAGGCGAGAGCGTTTTGCTTCTGACTTTGAGACACAGATCTCAAGGCCATTGCAAGAAACACATTATGTCTCTTCTAGGCTCAAGGACCCAAGCACCTGAAGGACCCAAGCACAAGTTTTGCCCTTCACTGGGCACGTGTTGGTCTTTAGACAGATGTGGGACCCTGATTCTGTATGGAGGAAGGATGCTCTGACTTGTGGCTTTGGACAGGGAGATGTTCAATTCTCCCTTAAACACATCCCTTAGCGCTCAGGCCTCAGCAGATGAACATTTGTACCTCACTTTTATCGGCGCTGACACTGTTGAAGCTGCTCTGCTGCTCCACCCCAGCCCTGTGATCACTCAGCTTTCCACCACGTGATGCCATTCAAAACAGGATGGGTTCAAAGCAGAGCTGAGGGTGCACAACTCCTTCCCAGCAGCGTGTGACACTGGGAGGGTTTGCAGAGGAGTGGTCCTGGCCTCTCCTCCCTGCCTCTGCCCCTTCTTCGTTCCACGCTTCACGAGTGCACCAGGTGCCCTGCTCAGCTGAGAGCTGAGGCTCTCCCCTGTTAAATCCTACATTTCCCTGTTCCAGCAGGATTTGGGGTGGGTGAGAAGTGGATGCTAACAGCCAAGTAAAGCCAAGCGTCTCCCTACAGAGCCTCTTTCTCCATTCCCCAGGTCCCAGTCTGAACACAGCACAAAGCTGAGACAAAATAAGTAAACCAAAGACCTTAAGCAACTACAGCCATACAATAACGATAATCCCAGAACCACGTGTGGGAAATCAAGCATAGCCTGTCCTGACAGCCCCTGCTTCCAGACTGGAGCTGCTCTTTTTACAGGGTGTTGCTTTGCCCCATTTTAAATTCCCACTCAAGTCATGCTGGGTTAGGTTTCAAGGACAGCTCAGGATTCATTTTACGCTGTGAAGTGTGGATATCCCTGCCTCTTTGTTCCAGCCTCAGTGATACCTCACAGTGCTCTCCCAGATTTTGGAAGGATGAAGGCAACATCCTGTTAAAACATCACAGTATTTCTGTGCTACCTGGCACAGGTAAGAGCAGAGGAATGTTCTGGGAATGTTCTTTGCATGGATAAGGAGGAGACCGATTGAATTGAGAAGCAATGCCTGTAATCCTGATTTGAGGAAATGCCTGTGTTTATCAGGGCATTACACCCTCCATTTATCTGTCATCTCTCCCCTTCTTCAGCTGACCAGTGAGATTTTACTCTGGCCAGATTTGGCAGGCTTTGTTTTGTGTATTTACTTCTCCCTTGTCATCCCTGCAAACAAACACGCGCACCACGCGCTGCCTGGTGCATCCGGAGCACACACACCACCATCTCTTATGAATGCACCAGAAAGGTCAGAGTGTTCAGCTGGCATTGCAAATCAGCACCAGTTATGTACTCTGACAGCACCAGATGTCAGCTCCAAAATGAACTGCATCTGTTCAGCAGTACACGAGGAGCAATGCAAGAGAGGATGAGACCAGACTCTGGAATGGCCCCTTGGAGCCAGGGCTGTGGGTTCGCATTGCAAATACAGCATCGAGTCCATCTGCAAAGGCAGCTCTGGACTTCAATCCTAGGACTTGTTGCTCTGCTGAAGCTGAGAGTGGGAATTGCTGGTAAAACACAGCAGCCAGACAAACAACTGACCTTGGGGCTGGCCTGAGCGTGGCAATTCCTTTTCCTAGCTCTGAGCAACTCAGGTCTGTTATTTTTCCATCAGCTCTTTCCCACTCCAAATCCTATTCCCACCTGCTAAGGAATGTTAACTGGGGTTTCCTTTATCTTGTCAAGCCATCAAGCAGCATCTTCCTCCCAGAGTGCCAATTTTCCCTGACACCAAGGGAAGAGCTGGTTTGGTAGTGACAGCCAGGACAGTGACCTGCCCTGGAGCATCCAGCCTGGAAGGGCTCCTCAAAATCACACCTTTGAGTTAATCCTGCCCTTTGTGAGGCTTGACACAATATATGCTCACTGAACATGATGAGGGTAGTTTGGCTTATTTTGTCTGTTGGATTTTTTTAAGGTAAGGGCAAGGAAGGTTTTCTTTTCCTCCCTTGCACATTGCACCTGACAGGATAAATCTTAGAACAGTAATGAGAACAAGTTAGTGTGGGACTATATTTTCTCTTCTCATAATGAGCTTCGTCATGGAAATAGATTGATTTTATGTCACTTTCTTTCCTCTTTATAATTTTTATGGGTAAAATGAGTTAGCAAAATTTTCTCTTCCATAAATTCAACATAAATTTGTCTTAGCCTATGTAACTCTGTGCTTATTTTGGCCACCTATTTCACAGCTCCCCTGTTTACAGCATGGGAAAGAGGGGAAATGGCCAATCAATCAAAATCTGGAATACTGAAAAGGTCACAGCCATTCACATGACACCACCATCCCCTGCAGCGCCAGGCATTTCCCAGCTGCTCCACCGCTCCAGATGTGCCTCGTTCTGTTTTCCCTGTAATTTCCTCAGCCCCTGGAGGAATTGGGGGAAATGCAGATCTTACCTAAAGGAAAGAAATGCAGAAAGGATGGGAGTGAGAGGTTCCTGCCTGCCGTCCAGCCAGAGCAGATGTCCCATCTGGCACATGGCAAGGAGCGCTCGCGATGGCAGCGCTCCCGTCACTGCTGTTACCCTGTCGCTGGAACTGTCAGCCCCACAGAGGGAAAATGGATTAACTATTCACCACCTTCATCCAACTGCTCTTCCCTGCAGCCCCAAAGCTGCAGACTGGATGGATTCTGAGTCTTTTACCCTTGAGTGCTGAATGGTTTTCTCCATCCTCTCCAAATTTCTTGCTTACCACTTTTTATTAATCCTCTTTCCCTCCAGTTCAACAGCTGCCACTGTGGCAGAGAAGCAATTTCTTTCCCCAGGCACACACAAACAAATGAGGGGCTGAACTTCAGGTTTTACTCCTTATAGGGCTAAACTAGACACCTGCATATTCACTGGTGCTTATTTCTCATGGCACAGACTAACTGAAATGGCAAAATCCTCTAGAATAGAAGCACGGAAATAAAAGGGGGTTTTGTCTTTCTGCAGCTATGGGCAAAATCAGTTGTAATGACTACAAACAGGACTTCAAGTTGTCTTCTGCTGCCCAGGGTGTACTGAAAGGTAGCCTAGTGCCTGTTGGGTAAGAATCGCTAGAAGTCAAAGTGGGTCAAAAATTTAAACCCATAATGAACCTGTGCAGAGTCAGAGACAACTCAAGCCTCTGAAAGTTGTAACTCTTTGCAGTAAGGCTTCATGTAAGACACAAAAACCTTATGGGTTTTTGGATGGTAACTCTTTTAAATGGGAAGACTCTATGGGAGAATATATTAAGCAGGGGAATTGCAATTTTGCATTTTATGTAATAAAAGCAATGAGGGGATGAAGGCAACATGAGGCTGCTACTTTAACAAATTGAGTTGTGGAAGCCAAGCTCCATCTTTGCTCCCATGAGGGATTAACATCTGGAGATAAGAGTTTAAAATCCAATATTGCCTTGAAAATGATGCACAGACACAGCTTCAAGTTGTCTTGGCTGCATTTTACAGTTACTGGAGGCACTACACAACTGCTTTGCAAAACAGCCCCATCAGACACGGCAGAAAGGGACAGAAAACTGAGGCACAGACCCAGGGACATTCAGAGGGAATCTCCCCTTAAGGATTAAATGTCTTCTATCAGCACCTCCAAGCCATCACACTAAAAACGTGAGAGAAGAGACTCACTTATTGTTGAGAAGGATTCATTTTTGTCTTCACCTCTAAAGAGAAACTTTAGCAAATGTGAAAAAAAATTAACGCAGCAAATACTGATTTAAACCACTGGAAAAATTGAAAGGCCACTGTGTAAGGGGAACAAGTCCTAGAGATGGAGAAAAATTATTTTAGCTATTGAACAATGCCAGGGTGCGGACAAATGGGTATCATCTGGCTTGCTGAAGGCATGAAGCTTGGAAATTAAAAGTCAGCTTCCACTGAGAGAGAGGGAGCAAGAAAGGAGTGCTTTTAGGTCCTGTGATGCTAATATTAGCGGGTTTGCATCCCCTTTCCTTCCACAGGGTAGCTGAATAAACAGCCACTGGAATAGGGAATAAGAAATCTGTAATGTATAACCAATGCATAAGAAGAAGCTCTGACTGTGTGTTCACAGGAGAAGATAAATAAAGGACTTGAGGTATTCTATTTAAAAAAAAAAAANNTTTTTTTTTTTTTTTTTTTAACAGCAAACTGTGTTATTTTGCCTCAGCAGCAGTGGGAATAAATGTAACTGTAACTAAGCATTACTAGAGGTAATAGAACAAAATCCCCCAACCCAGCAAGCAGTGGTGGCTTCATGCTGAAGACCTCCTCACTCTTGTTGCTATGGGTTATGAAGTTCGACAAAGTAAAACTTGGAGAAGGAAAAAGCCTTCTAAATCCACCCAAACTCAAGGCTGAGGGGACAGTGCAGATGTAAAACCCAGGGGGGGATTCTTCACTAAAATTTGCTTCTACTCCTGGAGGAATCCTGACATCCACTTAGAAGGAAGCAGGGCAGGAAGGTAAATGCTAAAGACGAGCTCCTGGTTCCAGGCCTGTGACAGTCTGTCCAGCTGCACGGTGATTAGTGCTGGGCACATCAACCAGCTAATTGACAGCTAATTGGCTTGTCAGACTGCTCTAAATATTCCTTGCTGCCATAAGTCATAGGGATGGGAAAAAAGCCACCTGGGAGAGAGCATAGTTTTCTGTGTTGCAGAGTTTTCGGATAAATCACATTTTCTTGGCACCTAATACAGAACTGTCCACAGAGCTGTTCACCTCAGCTTGTTAATACGGGCACCCTCACATATTGTTCACATATGGAGTCATGAAAGCACGCTGTGATTTATAGGCACCTTTCACTTTACATCTTTGATTTACTGAGACTGGGCTTTGCTTCTTTAGGGAGTTTGCACTGGCATTTGCAAAGCACCAGATCACAGCGAGTCCTGAAGGATTGTCATTTCAGGAGCAACTGTTGCTTCACATCCCTACAGAGCCAGAGGGTCCTGAACAAGGGCAGTTAGAAATGTTTACCCTGCAAATGCTCTTTCAAGCCCTCCTTCAAAAAAAATCTGGTTCCTCTGCAGCATTTCTTTGCCATCTTAGTCTTACAACCTGTAAGGAACAACTTGGGACAAAACTTAGAGCAAATATGGCCTTCATTTCCTCTGTCAGGATAAGTGTTTCTTGCCTGGTTAAATACACCTGAAAGAGGCAGATGTGAACATTGACCCTTTCCATCACGGCCTCATGGGCTTTGTTTGCCACCTGTTGCTTAACCTTGTACCCTTTGGTGTACAAGGCACCCAAAAAAGGGCTTGGTCTGCAGATGTTGAGCAGCCTCCACACATCAACTCTTCTCCTGCTCCTCCCTCATCTCACCCGTTTGGAACTGGGGGACAATACTGATCATCCTTGGAAAGCTGATGTGATTGGCTGGTATTAATTTCAAAGCAGTGAAATGCGGTTTATGAGCTCCTTGGCAGCAATCCTCGGGCTCCACAAGCTACAAGTCAGTGGGAATGTTGTCACATCCATGTGCCTCTAGAGTAACATCCACTTCTTTGTTCTCCTGACACTGATTTCTACTCTTCACCCACGTCTCACCTCTCAGCCCAGCCAGTAAATGCTTCATGCTGGGGCCTCTCAGGGAATGGGTGCACACACAGAGGGCTGGTACCATAACAAATGCATTACTACCACAAAAAGAAAAGGGAAAGGAGTGTGACAGGGACCGTGGTGTGTTAATTTGACAGAAAGAGTCAATCATATGATTGTATCCCTTTAGTTCTCTTTGCTGTCTGTCTGGCATGATGATGCCTCCCAGGTTCATGCCACCAGAGCTGAAAATTTAAATAAAACTTACATAATTTAACACAGCTTGAACATGGGTGACAATTATTTGTCTTCATTTTTGTTTTCATTAATCCCTGTTTTGCTGTTAGGTTGTTTTGTTTGTTAATCCTACAAATGAAATTAAACTGTCAGGCTGTCACACATGAAGGACTTGCATGGATCAGATCTTTTAATGCCATATTGTGTTATTTTATACAAAACGATTAGCGAGTAATTGGTCTAATGGAGGAAAAAACAAACAAAAGCCTCCATGAAATGGGTATTTCACATGCCGTGCATGGCTGAAGTTGTGCTCACAGAGCATCGGTGCTTCCTGCTGGACACAGCCTTGCTCCCAGTGAAACCAGCAGAGATTCCAGGGTGGGAGCAAGCTCAGGTGCAGGATGTCCTAGAGCAGACAACGAGCAGCTGATGTAATTCACTGTGGTGTTACTGATGCTGGCACTGCTGAGCTGATGGCAGCATATTCCAGTAATGAGCACAGCTCCTGTGTTCCAAGCGGTGCAGGAATATCCCACCTTTTGTTTAAATGTGTGTCTCCCCTGGCTTGCTTCCCTTTGCCGCAACAGCAGCTGTGATAAACATCTCTGTAAATCATGGGGATCTGCAGCTTTGGTTCACCACCCTGAAACATCCCTGGTCACCTCCCCACAGCTCGGTGCTCTGCAGTGGCTCAGGTTCCCCCAGCTCTGGTGCTCGTCCACCTGGACCTTTGAATCCTTCACAAACCCACTGAGCACAAGTTTTGATGCTGCAGTGCCAGAACAACAGCAGAGAGGCAATTAAGGCTCTTTTCAAAATAATCTTGTAAAATCTTTTACATACTGCATCAAAATTTTAAGCATCATTTTGCCTTGGTGTCTGTTTAGAAATTCTGCTCCATTCTGTCAATACCAGGGGAACTGTGTTAATTTGCCCCAGAAGAGGATTTGTCTCTTGTTTTGATCAGTGGCATGACCAGGATATTTGTGTATTTTCTGCTCTAATGTCAGAGTGACTCGATGACATGCACAGGCTATTATTCAATAATGATGCCTAAATGGAGCTATCAGAAGGGTTATTATCAAGGTTATTAAAAAGCAATTCTTTCTGCCTTCAGTTTAACCATGAATTGCAGAGCTAACCACCATCTAGGTGAGGATGTGCATATTAATCAAGAGGCTTCCTATGGTCTACCTAGATATCCCGAGCCTGGATAATGATTGATTTACTCTACTCTTAGATTAGCACACAATCATCCAGGGGTGCTGAACATCTGACCAGCAGAGTTAATTCATGATGCTTGGCAACCATTTTACAATTTTCTCGCATCTGTTCTTCCTGGCTGAGACACTACATTTCTTTTAAGAGCCCAGAAAATGGCACACAGAGAAATGTTTGTGGCGCAGGCAATGGTCCTACTAAAACCATTTTCACTTCAACATTTTCCAGGAGAAATAAGCCTTCTATACGACAGTATGCCTGGCATGGAAAATACCAGTAATTTTTTAGCAATCGTTTGAAGGTAGCTGCCCAGAATTGCATTCCTATGCAAACCAAATTTAATCAAGTTAGCCCCTAATGAGCCTGTGAGCACCATTTGGGCTGAGCACCAACTTTAGGGAACTGTATTGGAACCCTTCTAGCCTTGCTAAGGTAAAGGGCAGCTCCACATTGCTGTCACGTGCCGGTAGCAAGCCCTGGATGCAACAGGAGTTGCAGCTGTTGAGCCATTCCTTCGAACAGAATCATCGTGACTCGGCTGGCTCAGGACTTTCCTGCTGACTCTGCGCCGTCAGGGCACACATTTCAGGCTTGGCAAGACTCTCACAGTGCTGTCAACCTGACCAGCACTTCTTGTATTAAATGGTTTCCCGTTTGCTGTTATCATCATTTTCACAGGCTGCACTTCAGTTTTGCTGTGCACTTCCAACACTTTCAATATTGCTTTTTGCAAGTGAGGAGACTGGAGACGCTGAGATGTGCCCCCTCCAGCCCCTTTGCCTGGCAGCCTGAGGATGACAACCAAAATTACAAATGGTCACTAAAGGCAGGCAGACTTTGCTCTGGTCTATCCCTCGGTTATGTTATCGAAACTGCTCGTCCTGCCTCAGGAAGTTGTCAAAGATGAAGTGTGCAGAACAAATGTGAGGGTGGATTTAATAAAGATTCTTCTGAGAAATATTGCTTGCACAATCAATAAAAAGCTTTAGAGGGGCTCTCAGGGCTTTTGGACAGTGATTTGAGTATAAGGAGGTGAGCTTCAACAAAATGGGAGATAAAGGCATTTCAGAGGGGGCACTGAGATTCACCTACTTAGGCTGAAGAGTTGTGTGGCAGCTGAGGATGTGCTGAGGGACAACCCTGTGCTGTTTTTTAAAAACACTGCTGTGAAGAGTGACAACGATTCCGCTGATTTGGAATAGCTGCCAAAAGTGAGAGGAAAAGAAGAGGTATTATTTGCATGCAGAGGGACATATCTATCTAAAAGTGAAATGTATTCTGAATTTCATACCATTCATGGAGTCAGTAGCCTGGAAGCTGGATTCAAGGTAAATGGAGCAGGGTCAACCAAAACTACTTCAGTGGAGCAGCTGAAAAGCCTTGTGGAGAATCATCTCAAAAACCTACACACTCCTATTGAATAATTCAGTGCTTGGAAACTCATGTTTAGTTGTTTCTTCTGCTTATAAAGCACAAACTACTAGGACTCTGTATTTCTGATGTTATGGCGTAAACTGAGATGAGCAGCACCTTGCTCTGAGGAAGTTTAGGTATTTTCTAATAAAAATTCCTTTGTACAAGCACTCCCCCTGTTAGCAGAACAGACCTTACTACACACAGTTCTATCAGAGCCCTACTTCCCACGGTGCTTCCCCATCCTCCAAGCCCAGCAGAGAGATAATCACCTCTGGAAAAGCATCTTTATTACAAGTTAGGATGTACTTCAAGCTTCTGCCAAGGAACAACAAATTCATCCCTGGGGAATAAATAAAGAAATAGAGGTTTGCATCCCCCCTTCAGAGCTGGGTACCAAACACAGCTATCCCATCTTGCTTTAAGAGTGAAGCTGTTGGATTAAAAGAGAATTCTTCCTGGGGCCCTGTTTTATGAGAAAACCTAATTTTAGAGAGGGTTTAGCAATGCAAACAGAAGAAGAGCACCCAGCCCACAAATCTCTCCAGGGTTGGCTGCCCTGATAAAGCATTTTAGGTATGTCCAAAGGAAAAGTTTCAGGGAGCAGAGGTGCTGAAGACTTGGCTCAGTGTGGAGCTGAGGTGCCCAGGGTGGGCAGCACTGGGGTGGGGATGTGGGGTGTGGGTGGTTTGTTCTTCTCACCATCAGGGGTTGCTTAAGCCCAGCTCAGCTCCACAAAGTGGACTCCTGTGGCCTGGTAATTTATGCCTTGTTATGCCTCAGCTCTGTAATTTACCAAAATAAAGAATAACATTCCTGTAACAGAGATTAATGGCTGTCGGGCTGCAAAGTAATTTTTCAATATGAAATGGAGCAAAACTTACATTTTTAGCACAATTTCCCAGTTCAGTGATGCACCTGGTAATAATTATGATTTACATTAACCATAACATCATCCTTCTTATATCAACTCGCCTTAGTGAAGAATGAAATAGGCTCTTGTTAAATGTTTCATGAAATAATTCAAATTACATATGCTAAAATTTCCCAGCTCCCACTAGCCAGGCCAAACATCAATAAGAATAAAAATTATTTGCTGCTACAAACCCCTGATTCTATGCTAGGATTAGGCAAGTAGAGTCCTAAGAGCTCTTGTGGTTAAGTTAATTATAAGAATAGCTGACAAAAACTAGAAGTCTAAAATAATGATGCAACAGCAAAATTCATTTTATGCAGATTTTCCATGTGCTTAGGCTGTGTTTAGGCTCGCTTTTTCCTGCAAGAATTTGCCAGTAACAAAACAAAAAAAGAACAAAACCTGCTGCTATCCTCAAGGTCAGCAAAGTTCAACTCTTCATGACCACCTAATTAATTAACTTCAGGGCAGCAAGGCTGCAGAAAGGCAAAGGAGTTGGTAATTTGTTGCTTTGCCAGTCTAGGGCTTGAGTGTGTCCCTTGTTCTCCAAGGCATGATGAAACACTTTCCTAGTGGAGTTTCTTGCAAATATATAATAAACTCCTACAACACAACCAAAAGATGATGTCCTTTCCCTGGAATTTGCGAGGAATGCAAAGAATTTAAATTACAAGAAAACATTACAAGAAAGAAAAAAACACTGGTTCAGTGTGAATTATTTGCCTTGGAAACACAGATAAATGAAACACAGAACTAATGTAACCCTAAAGAGCAGGTAAATTCATTTGAATAATGGGATTATGATTTATGATTTTTCTATTGCAAGAGCAAGCATCAATTCCACAACCTTTAATTATGCCCTGGTTGCACAAAAGCTGCTCTGCTCCCGTGCATGGAGTACCAGGACCCCAGAGAGGATGCAGGGGAGACCCCAGGCACCAGGAATACTCACGGCTTCTTTCCTGAAATCCGGCACCTCTGCCAAGAAGAACACCTTAGCCAGCAGCTTACCAGGAATTCAGGGGGCTAGAAACCCTCATTTCCCATAAATATGTCCCCTTCCACTTCAGTAGTCCCTGGAGCACCTGCTGGACACAGATATGCCCAGCTGAGACCTCAGCATCATCCCTCCTGCCTGTCAGGGAGCCTGCTGCTGTTTGGGGAGGAAGAGTGGGTGCAGTTCACCCCAGAGGTGCAGGGTGTGGTGCTCAGCCCCAAACCCCAACCCTGCACCAGCCAGCTGCTGAAAATGTGGGTGTTTGGGACAGGAACAGTTGCTTTTGGCATCACCAGTGGCCAGCACTGCCTGGCACGTGGGTTCAGATCTGCCCAGCAGCAGCAGCTCAGTCTCTCCAGTCCAAATTTCATTCCCTCTGCTCCCTCAGTCCCTACCAGCTGAGGTGGGAAATAGCCTGGTGCTGCTGCCACTGCCAGAGTAAAGTTCAGCACTGAATCATTAATTAGTATGACTGGATACTCTGGGGTTTAAACTAATGATTAATGAGCCTCTCCAGCTCTAGCTCCATGTGAACAACTATCTAGTTCATGTTATATTTAATTTATTTAAAAAAACCTCACCAAGGCAGTAAATCTTGCTCAGAAGAATTAGTGGAGAAAGAAATAACACACCGCATTTATTACATTGCTTGCAGGTTTATATTCACACTCTCTTGCACTAATTTGAATGTCTTCTTCAGAGAGATAATATAATTTATGGGTTAGGAGATTCTTTGAAAATCTGGTTAGATTGGAAATGGTGAAGGGGACATCATGACAGGGTAAGGAAAATGGGTATGGCAAATAATTCCAAATAATTCAGATGAAGCAAAAATACAGTGAGTTGTTCTTATTCATTTTGGTGCAAAGCTCCCCAGCCCTCTGTGGTAAGACAGTGTATTCTGCCAAACCAAGCAATCCGCTGCTAATTACTTTGCAAAGGAAGTTTGAATTGTACTGGCTGCATCACGCAGGTGCTCAGACATCCTGGGTTTCCTGGTGTTTTTTTTTTTCTTTTCTTAAGCAAAGGTTGCAGTGTGGGGATGCATGGCAAGTGCATTGGAAACACAATTTTGAACTAATCTGTTCAGAGCATTAATCCACTCCTAAGCTCCCTTCGCTCCTGTAGGATACATAATCAAAAGCTGGGATCATGGCTGCAGGAGCAATGCTTCCCCTCACATCTGCAGGAGGAACTCAAAGGCCACCAGTCCTAACTAATTCCTCTAACTGTGCTCAGTGATCTCCTCACCAGGAGTCAGTCCAGGGTATCTGCAAATTTCCATATGTTTGAAGTTCTCCTCTCCTCTTTTATCTTTGTCTGAAAGCTGTCAGAACGCAGCCACAATTTCACAGGGTAATGAGAAAGAGATTAAGGAACGCACACATCTGTCACCTAAATATGTGCAATAAGGAGAACATAAAATAAATAAAATTAGGATCCCATAAAAGCAAACAGCAGCAGCTAAATTGCCAGCTCGGGTGCCTCCTCCACCAGGTTAACTCCTGCACCCCCAAATGCAGCAGCACCACCTCCGCAAGCCACAGACCCATCCACGGCAGCTCCTGGGATATTTTCATGTCCAGGGGCAGAGATGGGAAGGACAAACATGGTCTCCCATCCAGTCTATTCCCTTTGCAAATCGGGCATATCTCAAAACTCTTGTGACTACTGTGCCTCATCTTTCATGCAGCTGAATGAAAACACCCGAATTTCAAGTCACCTGCAAAAGCCAAAGCAGAGTCTTTCTGCAGCACATTTAAAATACACCACTATTAAGCTTAAAATATTAACATTATTCTTTGGGATTACTCCAGTATCATCCGTGGAAACACTGTCAGCCCCGGGTTTGCCTTATCTGTACAAGACTGAAGGGATCAACTCAAACCTGTTGATAGGCAGGAGAGCTCCAGGTTCCTGGGGCACATTTCCAGGCTTTTGAGCTGGGATGTCCACACAGCTTCCTCCACGGGAGGTGATGGAGATTGTGGAAATGGGCTCATTCTCTCTATGTTGAAGCAATAATGTCCTGGCAAACCTCACATTTTCAGCCTTTACCCAGAAATGGTTAAGCTCCTAAACTGGATCCATTATCACCCAAATGAAGACACATACCAGCAAGCTAATTATGTTTCTTACCAAACTCGTGAATAATTAAATATTTTATTGTGATGTTACAATTTGTATTTATTATCCTTTGCTAAGGAGTGAAATTAAACATAACGAGGTCTGTTAGTGCCTCTCTACAGAGACGAGCCCACATTACAGGCACCTATATCATTTGCACCAATGGTGATTAATGGGTTTAATTTACTTCACTTGCATATGTTGGAATTTGTGCGGGGGAGAGAGAGAGAAGGAAACTCAGATTGTTAAAATCCTTTTAATTAGACTAATAATGCCAAGTTTGCATGTGTTAACTAGGGTGCACTATTAATTAGTTTTAGTGGGCTGTTTTCTGAAAGGTGGCACTGTAGCATTTAGGCCTGTCTTGTGATCCCAGGAGAGCTCATAAGATGACAAACAGAGCATGACATTACAGATAACTGCAAACAAACAGCCTTTAATCTTTCTGGATGAAGAATTGGGGGTAATTGATGGGCAAAACACTTGCTGCACCGTAGCTGCCTCTCCCTCTCGTTGCCTTTACTGGGTGCCCCTTCAGCTGCAGCACAGCCCCCACAGAGCAGCCCATCCTCAGCAGGGGTAAAGTTGGACACCGGTTATGGATCTCAACCCCCCCCAGAATGACAGCTAGGGGTTTGTTCATGCACAAAGTGCACAATTCTGGGGTCTCACGGCTAAAATAGCTCTTCCAATCCAGGAGGCAGCAGCTGGACAGGATGCTCCCACTGGCAAAGAGCTTTTTCTGCAGGTCCTGTGCTGGTGCTGGGAGCCTGGCGTGCCACCAGAGCAACACTCACCATCTCCTCTGCTGTCTCACAAGGGGCAAACGCTGAAAGAAAGGGACAGATTCTGCCCAGGAGAGAAGCCCACAGCCAGGCAGAGGTTGAGAAGGGAGGAGAGATGTCAGGGGTGATGAGGGCATGTGTAAAGCTCCATGGCATGAATCTGGGTGCCATTTTCATGGAGGTAAGAAACACATCTTCCCATGCAACTTAACCCCTGGGTACCACACTGATTGTGTCCCATTGTCAGTGCTGAGGACAATTAGTGGGCAAATAAAATTACCTGGTGTGAGCAGTTGGCACCACAATCCGTGTGTGCCCCCAGCCCAGGGCGGGCAGGGAGACCTGAGCCAGAGCTGCCAACCGCAGCTGGGTGGAGCATGGGCTTCCCAGATTTTTTTCTTATCCATATTCCTCAAGCTGTGCTACCACAAGCAGCCTTTGAGGTGTTCTCAGACCATAGAAGCAATAAAATTCCTGCCTCTTTACTGCTATAAACCTGGAATTCAGCTGCACTGTCAACAGGCATTTGTAACAGTTAGCAGTTTCACAGCCGGAATGGATGCCTGAAGGATTGAAGACTTCCATCTTCACTTGGCTTTCTCTGTTCATATTAAATACCTGTCAGGGCTCTAATGTGTGGAATTTGCATCTGCATCCGTGGAGATATTTTGAACTCAGAACAAGCAGGGATTGTGCAATAAAGATCCATAGTGCAGACAGGAACTGTAATAACGAAGGAAAAATGTCTTCAGTTCATTTCTTCTGTAGCCCTGACACACTGCTCCCAAGAAATGCAGAAATAGGCTCATATCTCTCATATCAGCTCTGACGGCAAGGGAAGCTGCTCCTGCTGAAGCACACCGGAAGGGAGAAGAGGTGTTTTGGCTATTGCTCCAGGTCAGGAGTTTGGAAGCCAGTGTAACCCCATGGGAGAGGAGAGATGTGTTTTGTACCACCCTAAAATCTGCATGCTTGGCTGGGGAGAGTGTGTGTGGAGCCACCCTCTCTGAAGGATCACAGGACAGGTGGGTGCAGCTGCACAAAGACTGTTTCTACAAATCCCACAAGGCTGGGGGCAGCCAGGGTGGATTTGGGACACATGGATTCAGAGCAGAGAAACTACTTCAGAACAAGGAATTTGGTGTTATTGACATGAAAAATTTTAAATTAATAGAACTACAAAATGGCCTGAATATCATGCATTTTCTTAGAAAGCTCTACTCCCATCACACATGCAGAGTCAGGAGAGGAAGGAGAAAAAGGCCATGCTCTTCATCACTCAGAACAGGACTCAGACACTTGGCCAGGTTTGGTGTTCCCAGTTCTGCTGGCCGTGCTTAAATAAGCTCTTGCTCTGGACATTTCTTGCTTTGTTGCTCATTTATGGGATTTTCTAGCCTGATATCCTTTCTCCAAAGTGTCCAGTAACAGATGCCCTTTTTCTGACAATGATTGCATGGTCTTGAATTATCCAGTGTCCCCAATTCCTAGAAATCTGAAAGTTAAAGATGTATTAAATGGCCTCCGATGGACTTTTTTTCAATTAATTTTCTCATTGTTTTTTTTTTTCTTATTCCCTTGGGGCTGCAGTATCCTGCAGCCACGAGTTCCACAATTTCTTTATGCATTTCCTTTTTAACATTTCTGCTGAGTAGCATTGTGTGATATCTCCCACCCTTTGTCACATCCATGAAAAATTGAGAATAAAGTTTCCTGACATTTCTAATGGCAAATAAAGGCTATTTTGCATCTCCAAGAGGGGAAGGAGATTGCACTCATAAGATCAGTGACTCAGGGATACTAAATACATACAAGTTATCTGAATAAAGAGATGCTTAATGTATATTCTTTGATTCTTAAAGAAACAGATATTGAATCTCTGAGTATGATATCCACCCAGGGATTCCCAGGAAATGAATAGCAGTCTTTAGCATTTAGTGGAGCTCAAAAGCCAGACATGTCAAAAACCTCTTTTGATTCATTGCTGAAACGTATTTACAGACTAAATCACTTCCTACATGACAGGAAGCCTATTTATTGCTTTGATTTCTATTTGGGCAGCACATGATGAAATAGGGATCTGCTGTCTTGATAGAGGCATCTGAAGTTTCCCATATTTAAGGATGCTTTTCAGAGACACTGCTCACAATTATTCCCAAGTGTCTCACTGTACTTTGGTCTCTACAAATTAACTACTATTAATGTAATAACTTTAAATACACCTATAAATTAAGGGTATTTAATGTTTTCCATCCACAGCCTTTCAGTGCTGCTTGTTAGCAGCCTCTAAGATAACCCTTGTCCTTCTTTGTCCTTTTTTTTTTTTTGGGGGGGGGGGGGGGAAATCCCCTTAAACCCAGGTTCATAAATTCCAATACCCCTACTTGTATAACTGAAGCTGGATGATGTTTGAGGAGAGCAGTCAACCTACAGATAATGTCAAATTCTGTTCTTCAGCTTGCCTGTGGAGCCACAATAAAAGCAGAAATGCAGCAAACCTTCCCTCACAGAGCTGAAAATGGGTTCTGGGTGGGGCACATCCCTTCACATCCCTATTACAGCCGTTCAACTCAAGTATTTAAAATGTCCTGCCAGCCCTGTAGTCAGTCTGCTTAATTCCCACAGAAGACTTGCTGAGCTGTTTTCGGCCTAAGCAAAGACAGATCAGGAAAGCAAAGCCTCAGAACTCAAGTCTATAAAAAGAAACCCCATCATGTTCCCATCCTCTGAAGCAGGAGCCAGGGCAGATCTGCCTTTCAAGCTTCACGAAAAAAAGTTTGAGGCAGGGGAGTGCTCGCGTGGCAAGGCAGTTTGATCTATTTGCTAATCTACCTGTGCCAGGCAGCCCTCTGCATCTCAAGTGGAGGCTTTCCTGCATCCTCCCGCCACCATAATTTCATTTTCACTCAGATGCAAGCTGGTACTATCATCCTTCTTAGCAGCAGCTCTGCGTTGCCAAGCCAGGTGTTTCTAAGGAATATGTTCACATTTTTCAAACGCTTCCATTCGCATTCTTTTTCTCCACTGGGTCAAGCTAGCCTGATTCAAAACCCACTAAAACAAAGGGAAAGGTCCCCATGACAGTGGCTTTGGCTTCAGGTTCCAGGTGGAGGCAATGCTTTGAGGATGAGGCACCTAAATAAACTCTGGACCCATTTACTCTGTCAGCATCTGCCGTGCCTTAAAGATGATGAAGCCATCAGCAGTTTAGTCCAAAAATAATCAGAGGTTAAATTAAAGCTACAGCCACGCAGAACCATAAAAAATGCTGCAAAACAGTGGCATGTGTTAAAAAAAGGAAGGCAGAAGAGATGAGAGGCATTATCAGAATGTTTGCAAGTCCTTCTTTCTGTATGTCAGGGCTGCAGCCCCCGAATTCCTCTCTGGCACCACTGAGATGGGCAGTGCCCAGCACAGGTGAGGATCACAGCTGAGCCAGAGCTGCACATTTAATTGCCACCATCCCAAAACCTCCAGCAACACCGTATTGCATCCATTTTGAACGAGCATCAAGTGACCATTAAGGCATTACCTGACGAGTGATGTGTCTGTGCACTTGGACTTCCTTCGGTGATGAGGGGGGAGTTAGTGGCAAATAAACCTCTCTTTTTACCATTTACCAACTGCTAGGCTGTGAGCTGGCTTTTCAGTCAGACCTTGTCTGCCTAAATAGCAACACATCACTCCAAAGTGCTGCTCTGGGATTTGAGAGGAGACACTGCAGATCCTTCAAGGAAAATGGGTTATGGGCATTCGTTTCTGTTACAAGCACATCACTGCTGTTTACACCTGCTGCTTTGCTCACAGCCACAGTTTAAAATCTGCCTTGCAATAAGGAATTAATCAGCAAATTTCTTCATAAATGTGGATAAAAGCACGTTTTGTTTGGCCCAGGTTCCTTTCCTGCAATGAGACTTTGGCTCACCCGTGGCTGGTACAGATTGCAGAATTGTGACAAAAAAGTCTGGCACAAGGCCCACCTTCAAGTGGGGAACCCAAAATGTTTTCTCTGTGAATATTTTGAACACTCTGAGGCATTTTATCCCTAGTTGGGATAAGGTGAGCTCTCAATCATGCTTAGAAAGTAAGAAATGTTTCAGACTGAGTCACTAACCTTTCTGATAGAGTTTTGGACTCCAAATCAAGTAAATTGTGGACTAGTTATTATTTCAAACCACATTGCTATTTCACATTACAGAGATAACTTCAATCTTAAAAAAATTTAAAAATCGAAAGAGTGTGCTTTTAAAGCATCTTCAAATTCTAGTAAAAGAGGACACAGGATTCAGAATTCAAAAACCTAAAAATCAACCACACCAATTCTAGGCCAGACTGTGTTCTCCAGGACTTAGTTTCCCAGTTTTCTAAATGAGAGAAATACCTTCCACATAGGTCCTTCCACACAGATGAGGAAATAGGCTTATTTTTAATTCCTACTGACAAGTAAAGAATACCTATCACAGCTGGAACAAAGACACTCAAAAGAAAACACCAGAAGGAGGTTATGATAATAAACTTATTTTCATTACAGCAGGATTATATTTTAAACCTTTCACTAGGCACTTAAAATTTCAGAACATGCTTCTCCTGAGCCTATATTTTTAAAAGACAAAAGAAAAACAAGAAGAGAAAGTAAAGTCTGACTCCTGTGGATGAACCCAGTTTTGTTGCATGCAGAAGATCTTATTGTAAAGTTAATTATATTCAGGGGACATCTAAATCTGATTAGGACTAGAATCAGGCATGTCTTCATTTAGAAAGTCCTATTGGAGCCTGTGTGTCCTGAGCACAGGCCCTTTGAAGCATTGCTAAGTGGGGTAATTTTATTGCACGAGTTTTCTTGTAAAAATTATTGTCTTTCTGGATGTCTAATTAAAATAAAGATGTAATAAAGAATTTATGGTTTTAATTAGAGCGTAGATCTTAAAGCAATTATAATGTGATTAATAATTCCTTAACAGGCTTTCTTAGACAAGATGAAGAAAAGAAGATTTGGGCCCCATGAAAAATCAATATGCATTACTCAATTACATTAACGAAGCTACACAAAGCAGTCTAGGTCCCAATTAAATTGCTCCTCGTGTTAAACTGGCAATGGAGTCTGTGCTTATTAATGAGTTTTGATCTATTTGTTTAGTCATTGCGGGGTTTTTGAACTGTGGGGGTTTTGTGGGTCTTTTATTGGAAAGATGCTGCAACAGAGATGTTTTTATGGCCTCATCCTGCCTGGGTACAGGTTCAGAGGCCAGGGTGAGCAAGGTTTGCTCCAGGATCAACAGATTGCAGCTCCAGATCCTAAATAAACGCCCTGGAGGCCATCAGCACCTCCAGGAGCTCAGCACTAGGATTCCCTTGCTTATGTACAAAAATTAAAAATAAAGCAACTGAGTGAGGACACAATATAAATACATAAATGAACAGTGAATCAAAGCTAAGCGGGGAAGATTATTGCCTATTTCTCATAAAAGCAGGAGCTCTGGAGAATCTGATGTATGTATCAGGGAACAGCTATGAAACAAAGCAAAAATGATATAACCTCAAGCAACATCCCCACGAAAGTTTCTGACAGAAATATATTTTAAAAGTCAAGAATATAAATTGGTTCAAAAGAGAAAGAGGGAACAGTCACTCACTGATAGAGAGGTTTTCTCCTAAAGGTTTGGTGAAGTCCCTAACACTGCGGTGGCCCAAGACACCAAAGGACAGGCACCTGGACCTGCCCATCCTTGTGTCCTAAACCATTTGCACCTGGTTGCTGTCCAGGACAATTTGCACACTCAGAACAACTGCTCTCTTCTTCTTCGGTTCTTTTTTGGGGCGATGGTTTGGTAAGTATTGATGAGAGCGGTTTGGGGAGATGAGGATTTAATGTTCAACTTGCATGTCGTCTCTGAAATTTCTACCAGAAATATTATTTTTACCTTTCATTAACAACCTGGCTGAACTGGTAGAGCAGAGAATTGGATAAGTTCATATTTTACAGATCAAATGAACTTTAAAAAAACCAACATAGTTATACTCTCACTCATGCAAACACAGCTTGTCTGACCAAGCTGCCCAGCAAATGAAGCCACGCTAATTTAAATGTACTGCAGAGGGAAAATGATCCCACACCAAACTTCTAATTTGTCATTCTGTAATATGGATTGTGGCTTAGAAACTCCCTAATTGGTCATTAAGAACACACTGTTATAGAGGTGGGTTTCTTGGTGTGTGAAGAGCAAAACTTCCAAACTTCTGCAAGAAAGAAACCGCCATTCTGTCTAAATGAATGTAGGGGACACTGATGTTTCATTATGTTGAGTCTCAGCTACCACAGAACACAGATTTATTTTGGCCCTGTCAGCTTGGGCGCATCCCTGAGCCTCCACTGCTGTCTGTGAGTGGTGCTGCCCTGCTGCAGCCACCCACAAGGGTAAAGATGCTGTTAGAATTTCCTCCAGATTTCATTTCTTGGGTACATCCTGTGCTCCTTTAAAGTTCTCAAAGTTCCCTTTAAAGATGCAGCATCTTTCAGCCATATGACTGCACAAATTCATGGTGATTGCAAAGAGTTGGTCATATTAAAAAAAGAAAAGATTCAATAATTGCCTTGGGGAAGAGTGAGAGCTATTTAATTCCAAGATAATGCTGCGATTTGATTTCAGTCCCTTGAAAATCGGATTCTAAAAATCCTTTAAAACACTTCAAAAGGAGTGGAAGGTATTCCCAGGATTTTCCTTTCATGTTTTTAGCTCTCCTGTCCAAGATTTTTGGGTTTTCTCAATACCCTGGGGTTGGGGGATTCACCAGACACAGGACAGGCAGGCACAGCACATTTCAAATGCAATGTGAGCATGCAATCCCTCAGGACAACTCCTGGCAAGGTCCTGTTCTCACTCCCCTGTCCCCGAGAACGATCTTTGCTCAACACACCCTTTCCTCCCGTTACTTCTTTCCATATCTCTTTCTCCATCAGGAAACCATTTGCCTTGGCATGCTTTCTCATCTTCTCATTTACATGTCTCCTGCAAGACAAACTCCAGCATTGATTCTGCCACAAGATAATGTTAATAGGATCGATAAACCGCAATGACTGTATCAGAGTGTCTGTTCCTCACCCTCCAGGACTGCAGAAAGTGCTGTAGTCCCAAAGTACATCTAATACAGCATCTCTCACTCTTCTTGTCTACCCTTATGCATGAGAGACTGTCTGTCTGCCAGGTAGAAAATAAATTACTAGCTTGTTGAAATAATTTAAATTTTAATACCGCTTCAGCACATATAAAATATTACTGATGCAATTAAAAAATAGACAATCAGCTCGATGAATCTGAAAACGGGTGCGGTGTGCCCTGAGAGGAATAAATGAGGTCTGGTGGGAAGACTATTGTAAGTACAGATTTCTCCTTAATCTAGAGAATTCTCAGCTGGTAAAAATCCAGTGTCGTATTTCATTCAGGTCAGCCACCATTTAATGATTTTTCTACGGGGAGATTGGAAAAGACTGGTTCAGTACCAGGCACATGCTCCGAGGATGCACAAAAGGGCAATTTTCAGTGGACTAAAGGAAATAATGTCCTCTTTGCTTTCTTGGTTGCTCCGTGAATTGTTTAAAATGGCTTATTTCCCAAAGGTCACAAAATAGATATGGTCCTGGTTAAAGGATTGGACTAAAGGTTTCAACAGAAAGTTTGCTCTGGCTCCTTCCTGGGCCGCGCACCCTCGGGAAGAATTCACATGGCCCCAAACTGGCTGGTTTTTGTTATTCTTTTTGTTTCTAAGCAATATCAGACACCTGGCCCCAAACTGGCTGGGTTTTGTTATTCTTTTTGTTTCTAACCAATATCGGACACCTGAACTCAAAGCATTTTGCAGACAGCAATAAAAGACCTGAAAGTCAACCGAATTATTTTTCTCTAGATGATATGAAGTGTTTCAGTGAGATGCTAATGGTTTTGTTCAACTTTCAGATTTAACTGGCAGGTCCTGGTGGCACTGGTGAGTTTGAAGGTGCTGCAGGGTCTTGCTCAGATGGAAGGTGGCCTGGGCTGACCCTGAAGGACATTTCTGTGTTGGGGTGAATGGCAAACGGGTTTTCACCTCAAATAATCAATGGGACAAAGGTTTAGGCAGAGGATTCAAAGGCAGCCCAGCTGAGAAAAAAAAAGTTAAAAGTCATCACCTTCCAGGAGACCCTGTGAAACAGGAGAGGGCTCAGCCCCTTTCCTGGGAAACGCCTGTGAGAAATCCATGTAAAATCCAGCCAGTCTGGGTAAATCAAACCCAGCAGCCTGCATTTGTGAGACTTTACTGGAGATAACAACTGAGATTTATAAAGTGCTTCTGTAATTCAGCAACACAGTGCTACCAAAAATTCTTCCCTAAGGGTTCTTGTAAATCCAAAACCTTTAAAAACCAGATTTTGTGACACTTTTCCTATTGATTTAAATGGACTGTGTTATCCCCAGAGCTCTTTAAAGGTCTTATCAAGATATTTTTTCAGTTTTTTATTTGTATGTGCCAAACAAAGCCAAGGCTTTAACATTATCGCTATACATAATGAAGCAGATTTATTCTGACAGATTAATTTTGCTTAAATTTAAAACAAAGTTCAGGCCTTACGAAACCTAACTGAGATATTATCATCATATGATAGAATGCCGGTCTACTCCCGTAATTATGTGGTTTCTATCTCTCTATTAAAAAAATAATTCTGGGAACTCAGAAAAATATATCTATACTTGTATTTAAATATTAAGAACTCCATTATAAAAATTCAGCACTAAAAATAAGTTGACAGTGAGGCGGAAAAAAGCACAATTTGGTCAGTGCACATCAGTATTTTGGAGAGGGAGGGATTTTTTTAAGGTCTTTTGGAACAAACTCCTGCTCCATGCAAGAGCCAATGTGCACAGCTCAGGTCAGCTGCATGTTTCTCTTGCTGAATCTTGAAATAATGAAATAACTTCTGATTTATCCCAATTTTACCTTGGTGTAGAGCCTGTCTACATAGCAAAACTGGGGAAATGTATCCACATTAAAAGTAGACACCAGCGTAAAATGAATTTGTTGAATCATATTTACTTTTTTGTAGGCATCATTATTCGTGACTAAAAGAGCAATAATTTGATTTTTGTTTCCAAAGTAAATTAAGGTAAGTTCAATTAAATCCAGTCTAATTCTGTATAAGACTGTCTTTTCAGTGATTTAATGCAATTCAGTGAGGTGGTTTTAAAAGATATTTTGGAGTGGTTTTACTGAGGGCCTCCAAGTTAGGCAAGGGACATTATACATACTCAAAAGTTTACCTAAACCATTTTGTGACAATTAAGAATAATTTTTTGGCCTTATGGATACATTTGTTTCTTTCTTTTTCTTTTTTTTTTCTTACTATATAAAACTGGAATAGCTGGTTTTAAATTAGAATTTTATCTGAAGGAAAGACCTCAATTAAACACTCAGAGGAATAGTTTCAGGCTTACTGTCAGTAATGTCCAAGGGAGATGGGAGGGACAGCCCCACGCTGTTCCATGGGATTAGCCAGGTTACTGGGGACTGGACTTAATTTCATGATATAATTATAATTTCCCTTTATTTGCTGTGGTGATTTAGCTGCAGGTTGGCTTTCTAATGTCTGTCATAATGTCTTTACTAGCTGTGGGAGCACGAGCAGGATGAAATAAGAACGGACACGATGGATTCAGCTGAAAGGTCAAATTGTGGTCTCAGCAAAGCCATCGGCTGCTGAGGCTCCCACCTGGGTGCAAACTTCCCCCCAGGGGCTCTGGCCACAGTCTGGCCCATGGAGGTTCCAAACAGAATTTGGTCAAAGCACAGCTGGAGAAATGACTTTAACCTTTTAATAAGTGTCCAGCACTGGGCAGATATGAACAGCATCCAAGGCAAAATGTCAAAGCAGAGCAACTGTGAGCAGTGGGGGAGACAGGGAGGGACGGCGAGGCCAAGTCACACTCACAGGGACAAGCGCTGCCATTTCTTTGTCTCCCCCTTCTCCAAGTAAGCACACTTTTTAACAACGTGGGTAGCAGATTCCACTCAAAAAAAGTCAAGGTTTGCCAGCTTACTGCCACTCTTAAATAATTGCAGTAATTGCTTTCCAAAATTCTTATTTGTATTTTTACTACAACTACTGTTGAGAAAATCAGACTTTTCAAAAGTCCTCCGGTTTCCACTCACAGGCTCATTATCCAAATTGTTTGGTTCACACAGATTTTGCAGCTGTAATCCCTGTCTGAGGATGTGAGTGCTCAGAAATGGCAATGAGGGTGAGCAAAGGGCAGAGCTGGTGCAGTGAGAGCCCCACAGAGCAGACGCTCTCTGGGTGTCTGTGCTGAGCTCCAGTCCAAAAGGAGCCTTGCCTGCATGCCAGGAGGATGTTTTCCAGCTCTGTGGGGAAAAGGCTGATCAAAGCTCTGATTACAGGGGGATCTTGCAGGGTCAAACAGAGCTCCTTTGTTCTTCTGATTTTTTTAAAACACATTTGCACTCAATAAAGCTCACTCTTCTCGTAAGGACATGTTGGCAATTAAACCCTTGCTTGGCCAGCTGGAGCAGCTCAGATTTGCTTTAGAAATATGGAGGAAAGTGGTGCATCCTGTGTCTTGTAATCTGAATCCTCTCCATGTCATTCACTTTTGTTCACACTGTTGAAGTTTCATTTTAAGTCAGGTTTCCATAAAGGCTGGATATGCAGTTAAGCCAAAGAAAAGATGCATTTCCTCAGCCACTCAGCACACTCATTATAAACATTTAGACAATTTCTTTATGCCTTTCAGTCAAAACGGCAATAACACATTTGTGATTACACCAAAAATGCAGCAGTCTCCATCACACTTGAGGGTGTGGCATCCACCAAAATTTGACTCCGAGAAAGCTTTACGAGAAGGGAAAATAATTTTCCTGGCTACACAAACTCTAAAGACAAAACCAGATCTGGTAATGTGCACACAGGCAGGAAATAAGTTGTGCTTTTCATAAGTAATGTTGGTTTTCAGGTGCAGTCTTCATCATTTAACTACATCTCCCTGAGGACAAAGGGGAAAAAACAAATCTAATCCAGCAACATTGCAACATATGAAGTGAATCCTGTTTTCCAAAACCTTTGTTTCTCAAACCAGAGCCCTAAAATTGCTAAGCTATAGCAACATCCTTTGAGACTAATCAACTAAGCCTGGTCAATCTTGTTTTGCTGCCCTGCTCCCCCCAGCCTGCCCCAAGCACTCAGATGTTGGATACAGGAGGCAGAAACTCAGACACAAACCCACATTTACCAAGATTCCCAAAGACAAGTTTTTCTCAATGGGACTAACAAGCTTTGCTTACTCTGAAGTCCTGTGAGAGAGCACATTACAAAGTGCCGACAGGTAGACATACAAAAATTTTTTATATTTTGTAACTTTTAATAATGTGTTTTGCAAACTTTAACCAATTCTTTATTTTCCCACTGAAGCATCTCAAATTTCTCTTTTCTTTTTTACTTTTTTGGTCAGATTTACACAAACCTTTTCTCTGACATCGCATGAAATGCAGAAAGGCCCCATTACCCCACTGCAGTACAAATCATTAAAGAAAATTGATTTCCACCCCCCTCTTTTTTGGTTAAAAAAAGAAACAAAAACACAACAAAACCCCAAAAGAACCTAGCACTGGCTGGAAAGAAATCTTTTAAGCTACACATTAGTTTGAAAACAGCCCATGAAAACTTTGCTCAAAAAATGCCTGTCAAGATGGAAACGATGCCGCTTCAAAAAGTCTCTATAACAGTTCAGCCTACTGATTCCAGGTCCCCCAAAGCAGTGATGCAGGAATAGAATTATTCTGAACAATACATAAATACATAAACACCCATTCCCATGCATATGCAATGCTGTTTGAATGAAGTTTCACATCTCCAGCTTGCAGGCTGCACTCACTCATGTTCCCCCAGCGCTGCTCTCCCAAATAAGCCCCTGCTCAAGTGTTATTGACTGCTCAACACTGAAAGTCACATGGATCCTGAAGAGCTTCAACCACAGCACTACAGAACCAAATTAAAATCTGACCTTTTACACCAGAACTCGCCTCTTGCTCCGTCGTGCAGGAAGAAGCAGAGCGAGAAGACACAAACGAGGACAGACACCAGGTCAGAGGAGGCACCGGAAAGGAAAGAGAAGGTGCCCGTAGCCTTTTTTAGTCCTTTTAGGGTAAAGGGTGGTCAGGGATAGGGGGATTTGGCCCCACAGGGTTGGTCAGATCACAGACCACCCCCTAACACTGACACCTGAGGAGGAGGGATTTTCACCCCAGGCTTCTGGAGGCAGCAGCTGTGGTGTTGCCACTGTGGGATCAATGCACATGGACTTGCTTCTACCCCTCAGAAGTCAGTGGCGAAGCTCCCACAGCCTGTGATTGCACAGGATGGGGACAGCCTGGGTAAACAATGTCCTTGGTTAGTAGGTGTTGCTGTTCTCTGCACAGAGGGGTGAAGAAATACATGAGAACCAAAGGAGAAGCCAGATGTAGGATTAACAGCACCATCACAGCCTGAGTGCCAAGGGACTGCAGCTCCTGGAGCCAGGAGTAAGCTGTACTATTGTGTCCTGCTCTTTGTGCAGCACGTTGTGTCAGCCTGAGGAACTCTGAGTGGGATAAAGCCCTATCCAGTGCAAGTTTGATGGTGTGTCCACGATGAAACCATAACTTGGTGCCCAGAGAAGGCAGCCCTCTTCCCGCCTGGCTTCACAGGGTGATGAAGTTAAAGTGAATTAAATAAATAAAAGTTAGTTTTTTTCTCTGCTTGGGAAACATCAGGTGCTGAGAATCTGTGATTTGTGGAGTGTAAGTAGGCAGTCCAAACATCTTCCCACCAGATTAACATAATCAGAGGATCGGAAATGAAATGCCATATCTTGCACCCGAGAAATCCATTCTGAAGAGGGAACAATTAATTAGTGCCAGGTAATATTGTCACAGGCTGATTCGGTGACACAGTGAGCAGCACATTTCCCCACCAGCTCAGAGCTGCAATGAAGACACAGCAAGATTCCCTCTCACCAAAAGCAAATATTAAAACAACATTCATTATCTTTTCATGAAAGGGGGAAAAAAAAGTGACCTTGGCAGCATTTGTCTCTCCTTCTCACTCTTTCAAAATAAAACCCAGCCAAGGCAGCACTTCTCCCCCAAGCCCATCAAAAGACAAAGCCCCAGCAGAAAGCCACAGTGCCTTTTTAACCACTGAAGATGTTTCAAGATGGACTTTTCCTACAGGGATTTCAGAAGCTCCACTGCAGCTGCAGAAGCCAATGGAGTGATGCATGGGCCACTGAGTCCAAGAGGGAAGGAGAGCAGTGTAATACAGAGAGCTGCTTTAAACCATTATGGGGGATCTGTAGCTAAGCTCTCCAGTGGCCTGCTTCCAGCTAAAAGGCTTCCACTTGAGTGCTTCAGATCATGTAAGTTTGTTTAAGATGCATAATTCATGAAGGGTACATAACACCATCCTTGAATAACTTTTCACTCAGCACCTGCTTGACAGGGAGAGAGCTGACAGAGCAGTGTGACTTCAGAAATCCAACATCAGCACGCTATGTGTCCCAGCAAGGGACAGGGATCACCACACTCTCTTAACCCTTCTGTGGGATGACTGCCTGAGGAAGCCAATTGCACCAGCTAATTCCGTGATTAGGACTATTTCTGTTTGTTGCCATTATCACTGAAATAAAAGAACGGCAAATGGTGTGAAGAGTTATAACTACTCGCATTACAGTCCTTGAAGAGAATATGTAAAGAAAAATGTCTGTTTTTATAGGCTTTAAAACCAAATCTATTGCACACGAATGCCCCGAGTACAACCATCCCACTGACGCTGAGTAGTACCTTGTAACTCAAATAGTCCCACTGAAATCAATTTGGGATTATAGAATGCAAGGAAGGAAAGAACCACCTGGTCTTTTGGTAGCAAAATAAGATGTGCAAGGAACAAATCTTCAGCTAAAATTAATGTGATTTGCCTCATTGTACCTAATGGAGCTGTGGCCGTTCACATCAGCCTGGAGTCCACTGTGACAGCGTGCTGGTTGTAGAGCACTTGGGTTTTAATTACCAATGGTAAATAGTATGTCCTTAAACTTTATAGACCTTATATATTTGCCCTACTTTATTTTGTAGATAAAAGCCCAACTGTGGCCTGATAGGCAATTTAGGAATGATTTATGGACTTTGTCTGCTGTTAGTAACAGTTTGGAAGTTGCTGTGTGACAGAAGGGAGGCATTTTTTTCTAATTTATTTTGGGAGATAATGGCTGGAATAGAACTGTCAAATATTGCTTTCCCTTATAAAATTGAGAATTGTTTTTTTAGCAAGGCTTTAGAAAAATAGGAAAAAATATAGGGCAAGACAAGATATGAAGAGAACAATGGACACAATGGAAAGGACGCAGGATCCAGTGCAGGGTAGAGGAAGAGCACGGCTTTCATGATTTATGCTGTGGGCCAGCAGTCCCAGCAGCGAGCCTTGTCCCACTCTCACCCCAATCCCAGGCTATTCTCTCTAAAACTCCATTTATCTTGGCTCCTTTATCACTGATAAAGGATTTACGCCTCCTGTGCTCAGGCTTGATATGAGATTTGGATTAAGCACAGACACCTCTCCATTCCATGTAAAAGAAACAGCAAGCACATGCACACCCAAACCAGGAGGGGTTAATTTTCAAACCCAGAGTATTTGGGGATGGTACACAAAGCCTCCAAAAGAGACATTTCACACAAAGCAATATTTTGCCTCCTGTGTACTGCAGAGCAGTGAAGTGAAACAGGACTTCCACCCAGGGCATTCTGAGCATGCACATTTTAAAAGGAGCAGGTTTTTCCATCCAGGAGTTCAGAGAGGTTCTGTAATTGGTGGCTTATATGACCTCACTGTGATTTCTTCCCTATACCAGAGTACTGAGCCTACCTGAAAAGTGATTTGTAAGACAGAGAGAAATATTGAAATTCACAGACCTGGTGTATTGACATACACTTTATCCATCCTGCTGTTACTCTGAAAGCCAGCATGGTTCCCTGCTTTTACAAGGGTCATTTGAGACTTTTATCTGAGTCTAATCCTGCTCTTGCTTCCTGCAGGGCACATGAGACAAATGACACCAAACATTATTCTCTTACCAAGGGAGACAGATTATCCCTGTGACATGGGTGCTTCCTGGGGACAGCAAAAAAAAAAATAAAAAAGTGGGAAAGAGAGTTCTATTCCTCATGCCAACGGTTCTCTGAAGAGGGAGACGTTGTTTGGAGAGGAAGAAGTTTAGTGGGCCTTTCAGTGTAATGATTTTGCATCTCTCCCCATGTAAAACTGGGCAGAAATCTGGGCTGCTGAGGCAGTAGGTACATGCAGGATGCTCTGGCTCAGGAATCCTTCCTCAGTGTCCTCAGGCCTGTCCTGGAAGGAGCACAGCTGTTGCTGGCAGGTGTTGTGGGGTTCCACCAGTCTTAGGGAATGGAAACATTCCCATGAGGAATGAGGGCTTACTCTGGATAGCTGGGGGAAGCGAAGTAACCTTGGGGATTAGAGATTGCTTTTGGGCATCGTTAGAGTGCCCAAGGAGGGAGACTGGCAGCAGAGCTAGAAGCCAGGCTGCCTCTGAGCCATGGGCTGGAGGGCGAGCTGGAGAGGAGGGTGGAGCCCAACACTGCAGCTTTGGCTTTCAGGTTTTCCCTGTCATTGCTGGGCCACTGTAGGATAAGGCAAAATGACAGTTGGAAGCATTTAAGTAATTTATGGACTTCTTCCATTCAAAAAACATCTGTTCTGAACTGTTCCTACATGTCTGGTCTGACCTGGACCAGGGGCAGGTATTGAAGGGATTTTAAACACATAGCTCTGCCAAATTTCTGGTGTCTGCAGGGTACAGATCCCCATTTAATCCAGCAACAGTCCTGCAGAGGTCCCATATTGAATTAGTTTGATTTGATCCATTGTTACCTCTTTCAGCTTCTGTCCTTTTCCTGCCTGTCACTGGTCACCTGATTTAATTGCCTGATGATGGGACTCTGCTCATATCTAAAGGCTGTCTCTATGCAGGACCAAACCTTCTCCCAAGGCACTGTTGAAATATAAATTGAAATAGTCTTCAAAAGTTTACAGAGTATTATGAGATCAGTACGAATCTGACCATTACTTATTAATTGTTCAATTCAAGAAATAACTATTTGATAGAAAATGGGGTGGAGACCTGGGAAAGCATGACTTTAATGAGATCTCAGTGACTGATATTTGGAAATATATTATTAAGTTTCTGCAGTGCGGCACTGAGATTTCTCAGCGCTTTCAGGAATAATAAGCACCCTCTGCTCTTGTGTCTCTTGCAGGGTAGAGACATTAGAGGTCAGCTAAAAGCAAAGGAGGTTTCAGAAATGGCTTGGCAGGGTTATGGAAGAGCCTGGTTTACCTCTAGAAGCTCCTTTCCTCCAGTGATGTTTTTCTTCTTTCCTTGTCTTCCAGCTTTTCTACCTAATTTAGTTCCTTCAGCTCCACACTGATGAGTGAACAGGCTTTCTGTGAATCACCCCCTTCTCAAAACTGAAACTAAGCATACATTGTCTTCCCAGAAATAAACAACGAAGACAGGAGGCAGGGGAACTGCATCTTGCCCCTTTCACTCCTTGAGACACTCAATGCACTCACGGCAAATGAAACAGGGCGTGTAGTGCCATCCTCCAGCTCTGTATTCCAGCAGCAGGATGTGTGGGAAAGTGTGGACACATCTCAACAATTTCAGGTGCCAAATCTTGTCCTGGCACACATACATGCAAAAAATCTATTTGTAGCCAAAGAATTACGTGTTCACCCAGCCAGCCAAAACCTGCAGATGAGGAGAAAGAAAATAATAACTGTGTTGGTGTGCGCTTCTCTCTGGCAGGTGGATGTGAAAAGATTCACATCTGTCCTCTCCAACGGGCAGTTATTTGTGATTCCTAATGGAAAACATCAGAAAGCACCACAAAGCCCTGAAAACTCTACAGCTGAAGGCGGCTGATGGAAGGAAGTTTTTGAGCATGTCCTTTCGAGCCATCATTCAGCCCTGCAGCAAAAGGATGGGTTAAAGGGCACTGTGCTGCATTTGGAAAGGAATGCACAGCTCTCCCCAAGTACAGATGTCCTTTGTGACCATGAGAAAGGCTTGGACAAAGCTTGTAGAAAACTCCCAAAGAAGACTGGTGTCATACCAGAAACCTGAGAGAGAGATTAGACCACCTCTGTTTCCCAGGGTGCATTATCCAGCGAGCAGGCAAAAGCCCACGTGCAGCCTCTATTTACACAGGGAAGTTGTACAGAAGAGAGAACTCCTCTTTACCCAGGAGGAGCACAAGGCTCCTGACCCAAGTGCTAACCTTCAATCGCCATTGTGGCAGCCAAATCACCACCCTGCTGAGGCACATCCTGTGCAAGTACAGTCACATTTCCACTGGTGAATGCAGAAGAAGGAATAAATACAAGCAAATGGGGAAAAGGTTCCTGCTCACTTAGCTGTTCCGAGCCTGCTTTTTGACTCTGCTCCTCACTCAGGTTGTGCCTGCAGAGGTGCCCAGCCCGTGGCCTCCCCTGTGGCAGGGGGATGTGACAAGGGGCTGGGTCACTCAGCGGTGTGGGAAGGGGATGAAACGCACATCCAGCTGCACTGGGAGAGGTGAGGGGACACAAGTCAAGCCTCCCCCTCCCTAGCAGGGCTCCATCTGCAAAGGGAGGCCAATAATCTGACAGGGCACTTATCCTGCATGGAGCGCCGGAGGTGCAGTAAAGCTTGATGTGCAGCATATATCCACACAGCCAGAAACAGGTTAAGGCTCTCTTGGTAGGAGCCTCAGGCAGGCAGGAGCCTCAGGAAGGGCTGTTTTTCTTTTCTGACTGCCCCATAAGAGAACATAGGGAACAATTCCTCCTGCCTCAGTGAATGGTCTCTCCCCCAAGAGTTTCGTTGCTTGATCGAGGACAACATTGTTTGTACAGGAATTCTGTAAGGATGACTGGAGTATTATGAGGAAGGAAGAGATGACACCCAGTCTCCCCACACCAGCATCACAAGTGAGAATGAAACAATTAAATCATTAACTAGATCCAAATTGAATAGAACATTCATATTTGTTATGCTGAATTTTTGGCTTTCACTATTTATTTGGTTCTTTGCACAGGTTGCTAAAGATTTATGATTCATAAAACTGTCAGGCTGCACTCTGTTTCCATGGGTCCAGTGAAGGAAATCCCACAACATGTGAGTTTTGTGATGTGAGCATGTACATATTTCTCCCCCTGTGATGTTAGGCCTGCCAAAATGAAACTGCTGGTTTGGAAATGAGTCTGCTGAGGAGTCAAAAAAGGATGGTTTTAGTAGAACTACTGAAACCCTTCAGGTGTCAGTATCAGAGAGCATGAATCGGTTCATGTGCTGTGTTACGTGAAAAAGAAGAGAAGCAGTGGAGTCTAACTGGCCAAAGAGTTTAAGATACCTGGGGTTTCTACTGACAATCTGTTGTATGACCTTGGACAAGCGAACTTTTTCTTTCCACACTTGCTTTTCTCACAGTTTGTTTTGCCTTATCCATTTAAATTGGAAGCTCTTAGGATGGGGTTTGGCTCCTAATGTGTGTTCAAACAGAAGCTGAGATGGAGAGACTTTCATCTCTGTTGTGGGGCTCAAGGTGCTACAGTAATACAAACAATAATAAAAAAGAATGAGTGATGCAGTATAATTGCATGAATAATAGCTTACATTTTAAGACCATTCTTCCTGCCAGATCATCTTTGTGCTACTAAGTTCTGTTTACTCAGGGAATATTCAATAAATAATAAATAAAACCTCAGGCTGAGACTCTCCCAAGCACAGCAGGTAATTTAGGTGTATTGTCCATTAAAATTAATGCAAAGTGTGTGTCTAAATCCCTTAGCGCTCTCAGAAAATTCTTAGCTTGAATATTTAATTTCCAAGGCAGGCAACTGGCGGGGTGGTCTCTGCATCCAGCAGACAGGGGGACAGAAATCAAGAGGAGTATTGGGTGTACTTGGGTGGAGAGCTCTTACTCACCCGAGCAGCTTTACTGGTCACGGGCTGCCTTTGCTCCCTGTGGGAAGTCACTGGGAATCCATCACTCTGTCCCTACAGGGGACAGGGCTGGGCCACTTTTGCTTCCTCCTGATTCTGAAGATTAACAGATGAGGTAAGGAAAAGAAGATTAAAAGAGAAATAGCACCTTCCTTGCATGCCATCTATCTCTTCTATCCCTGCTGCTCCAGCCTGAATTAGTGCTCCTCAAAGGATACACTTGATTTTGGCCCAAGTCAGTGGGACTCACAGTAGATGGGGCTAACAGGATGTTTAAAGCAACTCCAAGCCACCTACTCCCTATTTCTCACCCCCAAATTTCCTAAACCTACTGGAAGCGTGGCTGAACAGCACCAGACATACTGTAAGTGCCACATCACCGCGTCAGACAGGGAGCGATGTGCTCGGAAAGGTGCTCAGCGCAGCTTTGGGAGATCGCTCTGTCTCTGTCAGCATGACAGATAACAGCCTCCAGACAGCTCTGAACACATCAAAACCACACCTCCCTCTGCGAGCAATCCCGCACCGCCGTGGCTCTGCCTCGGCGAGGGGAGCGCTGCACCTCTGGGAGAGCTCCACAAACAGCTGCCTTGCTTCAGCTCTGCTTTTCACTATTGTTCCTTCCTGACAATGTTGCCACCCTTGATAAAAACCCGAGCGAGAGGTAAAAATGAGATGAGTTCTCTCTGACGTGTGCATACATATTTAAGCATTTCTGTCGCTGCGTGTTACAGTCGCAGGCGCTGTAATGATGCCGCTTTAGTTCCTTGCTTCTTGCACGGCATCAGGCAGCAATATTAGGCTGTAAGGTTTCAGGAGCTACACAAATCTCCCCTTTTTCACCATTTCGTATCGGCCATTAGACTTATATTATCATCACAATCACGGCAAAACAGAGCAGGTTCTGTAATTCTGTCAGGAAATGAGGCTGGCAGCGTCAGAACAAAATACACATCATTAACAGAGCCCCGCTCATAACACAGCTCTTAAACACACAGCTTGGTGAATATTCATACTCCATTTTTGATGGACACTAAGCTTAAATTTTGAAATTTCGGCTGCAGCAACAGTCATTGGGCTTTTTGGGATCAGAGCACCAAGGGAAAACAGCAATTCTCAGTGTTGTTCATGATACCTTGCTCTCAGTAAACAAGGCAGAGGCAAGTTTCTCTACAGAGGAGAAATGCAGGTAGAGCTGTATTTGAAGTGGATTTTGAATATTATGATGCTAGGTTCATCATTAGAGGACAGACCAGATGGTGAAGGCTCAAAATACAGTCTCATCCCTATGCAGAGGGATTTCTACAAATGCATATTAACTTTTATTGGAAGTTTTCATACACATGTAAATCCCTCTGTACTGGAATGAGCACATCCTTTAATGCAAAGCATTTATGTGCATTACAATAAGTAGCAAGAATAGTTGATAGTCATTGCAGTTAGAAATTATTTGGTCTGCTGGTACTTTGAACATAAAGCAGGAATTTTATATGTTCTATCTTTTATTTAAACAGCACCTTTGATGTCAGCAACACCTTCCGAGATACAAATAGCAGGAAAGTCCAGTTATATGTATGTCAATGAGCCCCAGATAAAATTTTAATGTTCAGGATGCACTTTGAAGGCATTGGACTGCTTAAATGTGGTGCATAACTGTGCTAACATCTTATGGATATGCATGCTTATATTTTCTGTGGTAGAATTCTTTTTAAAAGTCTGTAAAACTTAAAAACATCACTGCAGTTCCAGGTGAAAAAGGTCTAAGACGCCTTTCAAAACCAGCTGTGTGACCCCTCAAGCAGTGATTCTCTTTCTCACGAGAAGTCTGTCTGTTCTGCGGGGAAAACTTACAAATCAGCGCTCCAGAGGTAAAATATTTAAACATCTGTTCTGAGCAGGGTGTTTCATAGTCTTCCAGAAACCAGGAGGTGTTTTTATTGGAGTGTGCCTAGAACTCTAGAACTGCTCCAATAAAATTACATATTTTCCTCATTTCATCATTCTACTTTTTTGTTGTTGTTGTTGTTGTTGTTGTTCCAAACAGCATCTAGTTAACATTCATTTTACTACGGAATTTTGCTACAATGGAATGAGTTAAACTGTCCTGGAGAATTCACCCAAAATTTGGTATTAAAGCTATGCCAAAACTGCACTCAGAAAACCCGAAGAATAGAAATTATCTAGAATGCTTTATAATCGACTTTTCTTGGAAACAGAACTGGTGAATGTATTTTGCACATGAACTTTGTGTTAGTTCATTGGTGCTACTTATCCTCAAGCTCCCATTAGCAGCATCCCTGGCTAGAGCTCAGCAAATTCACCTGCCAAGCCTATCAAGCCCGCTGAGGCTGTTTATCATAATTGTTTTCCTTGGGTGTCCCTTTCCATCCTGCCTGACTATTGAATCTCAGGAACCCAAAACAAGTGGAAATTATAGGAACAATGATTCTCTCTCCATTATTCTCTTCAGAAGACAAAGACCTGGCCTTATCTTTCAGGATAGAATTTACCTCAAAGTGAATTCATAACACTGAAACTGAAAAAGGTTGTTTTGTTTTATTTTTGTTTTGTGGTCTTTTTTTTTTTTT
>VZRN01000404.1:2327935-2423653 GCA_013397935.1 Dasyornis broadbenti
TTTGAAATGGGAAAAGCCTTCAAGCAATTCAGCTTCTTCCAGTAGCATAATTACATGATTGCAGGGGGGAGAAGGAAGTGCAGCCCCATCACCCCCAACACAAAGAAAAAGCTCAATCCCTCCAGAAAGCTATTAATTACAAAACAAATAAGTGTATTAGGATGCCATTATATTTTCCCTGAAGAGAACCGTGAGGCACAAGTTTAGTATGGAGTCTAGTAGCAACCAACAGGTTTTCTATCAATAAATGGAAACCAATCCTGTTGATTTCCATGTAGTTTCATGAACTTAATCAAATCTTTGAGTCGTCTGTTGAATTAAGGTCCTTCTAGTGCTACTCTTGTCTTTTTTCTCTTCTGCTCTTGGAGAGAGGACAGATGGACCCCTGGCTGAATGGACACACCTTCTAGGAGAGCAGACAATTCAGTAAGGCAGAAAGGGATTTCTGTCCTTTTTCTCCAGAAAAACTGAGCTAAAATCTGGCTTTTTCATTTAAAAAGTCTGCAAATTCGGTATAACTGTCTGCTGGTTGTGAGTGTGTGTGTGTATAAAATGAAGTGCAGACCTCTCTTTCAGTCTAAAAGAGGAAAGGGGTGCAAAGGGAGGGTCATTGCAAAGCTGTGCAGAACATGGGGAAGTCAGCCAAAGTGCCCTTTCAGAAATGGCAGACTTCCCAGCCTTAAAGACTTTTGTGAAAAATAAAATATTCTATTACATTATTTTCCAATTTCAGCTGTCTCCCTTGCTGGGCTCCAGGGTGGTATAATTCCAAAAGTTCAGGAATATTTTGCTGCTCACCATCTGCCTCAATAGCTGGACATATTGGACATCAACTCCAGGGCCAAACATCTGCGGCCCAAGGGCACCAAGCAGCCACCAGTGTTGTACCAGGGGGAATAGCCACGCTCCAAATATCTGCAACCTCATTGATCACAGTGTTATGGGCACACAAAAATAAAGTCCTCTTCCTCACTCACCCTCCTTCCTTCTCAGTTAACATTAGTACAAAACTGACTTGCCAAATGAGGATATGCTTGGGTTTAAGGGAAAATGCTTCACTGTACCCTGAATTTGTGGAAATGTGCCGTGGGGATTTCTTGTCAGTCTCTTTCGGGTCAGGCATCACTCTACAGTCAGTCCCCACACACACGGCACTTGGAAAGCCCTTTCTGGTAGTTCAGGCTCCTTCTCATTGAATCACTTTTATTATTAAAGAGGAGAAATATTTCAGCATAAGGGCACTAGAACCAGCTTTGCATTTGGCTAAAACAAGATCATGCAGAAACGTGAGGTGCTACAGACCTTCTGCACTGGGCAGATAATGCCTTAAATGCCACAGGAAAAGATTTTGGGAGCGTTGGACAATGTAATCTCTGAGATTCCACCCCCTGCACCCCCCCCCAACACACTTATTTTCAAAAAGACGCTGATGTAAATGATAACTATTCAGAACTATCTACTTTGCAAGTCTCATCCTGGGACTTTATATCCTGACTATCCAGAGGTTGATTTAGGAAGTCTTGATCAGACCGATATATCCAATGGCAAATACTAAGCAATAATAAAAGCAAACCCAACAAATTAAAACCATGATTCTTAAGAATTACAGAGCTGAACTGAAAGCTGTGAAACTTAGAAAATATTCCAAAATGTCCGTTTTCTCAGTTTGCATATTTTATTGTGAGATGTGATGGGAAAAACCTTAAAACTAGACTAGCTAAGCTCCAGGCTGCTTTATCCAGACAAGATGATTTTTAGACCTCTTGTCCTAAAAATATTTTGGCCTAAAATCCCAGAGTGCTTCATGGCAACTTCCGGCTCTTCTCAAAGTAAATAAGCAAATTCTCTGCATCTGGAGTAAAGCAGATGAAATATCTGAGCTCTAGGTGTTGCTGTCACACAGTTTCTTTGCCATGAATTCCCTGAATTCCAACCTGTTTTCTCAACCCTCTCTTTGTTGGCTTTCTGCATGGTAAACAGGACCTCTGCAGGCTGATTCTACTCCTGCCCACAGCAGAAATGGGCCATTCTCACGCATGTCCAGAGGCAAACAAAAAAACCATGACCCACTGTGACCAGGATAGAAAGAGCTGCCTCTACTTCAGCTTGAACTAGAACAATATCCTCGATTTTACTGCAGCCAGGAAGGAGGGGGGAAAAAAAAGTTGAAGTTGTGTCACCCAGTAATTAAACTGAAATTTCTCTTTGTTGGTTTTCAATCTCTCTGTAGAGTATAGAGCAACAAAAACTCCACCCTGGGATAGGTGTACACGTATTAATTGGCCATGTAACCCTGGGGAGGATCTTCTCTTCCCTTGTTAGGCTGAAATCCATGTTGGGGAAGGAGCTCCAAGGTAGCAGGTAAATATCTCTCTTCTTTTCAGTGGCTTTATATTGGTTTGCACCACGGGAGAAGCTGGCCCTGTAGGGTTGCCTGCACACAGCTCAGAGCAGGAGGAACATGATGGATTCAGGCCTGTGCACAACAGCAATACAGAAAATCTGTATCAATTTGCAGCTGTTGTTAGAGGAAACCAACCACAAGATTTGAGTAACTGATGCAGGGAGAGCGTGGGGGAAAAGCTGGTGTTTTCAGGTCAACTAGAAGCTATTGTGTTTGGAAGTGAGAGGAAAAAATTGTTCACACTGCTTTTATGAAACATGTAATTTTCCATCTCCCTTGCCATGCCTTAAGAGCTTAATTGGACACAGTTGATGTAGACACAAGCCCAGCTCCCATCTCAGGCTTATATTTCCAAAGGTCACAGATTTCACGCTGATCCTCTGCATTACGCTATCATTTCCACGAGAACCTGAGGAGGGGAACATTAATTGCCTGTGACTGTAATTGGCTTCATGATGGTTGTCAGGCCAGTGGCTGGGAACACACACCCCAGAACAGCTGTCAAACATGTAACCTGGCAGAAAGTCACCAAGTGTCAGCAGCGAGCTGTGAACAGGACTGACATTTCCTGTGCCCTCCGAGGCTCTGCAATCAAGACAGATCTCTTGACATAATGATTCTCAAAAGGGACTAATTTGAATTAGTTTCTGCTGGTGCAAGGCGAAGATGCAAACATGCACACACTTTTGGCAGCAAGGTTCATTTTGAGTCCCCAAAGAGAAACGTGCTCTCCTAGATCTCTGTGTATTCAGAGACATCACTGTGGTATCACTGACACAGCACTGACATTCCTGGTCCAGGGTTGGTTCAAAAAAAACCGAAATCAAAGCAGAAAACCACTGGATCGTGAGCAGGTACACATGGCCTGGTAGACATTAATATCAGACCTGGTTTCTCTTCTGCCAAGTCAAAACCAGTCCCTCCTTTGAAGCCAAGTAGAGCAACCCAGATCAATCAAAATATCATCAGACAGAAGTTGTGTTCTCTGTGTTACCACCACAAGTACCAGAACTGATCTCTAAGGCCACTGAAAGCCAGCTCTCCTTGATGTAGTATGCACCAGAGCAAAGAGGTTCGAGTGGGATTGTTAGATCTATATCCACCAGTTATACAACAGCAGCTCTGTGTTCCAAAAGAAATTGCCTTTTCTCCCTGCTGGACAAGTCTCCACTTTGGCTTCACCCTGTCCTGGAGTACAACAGTAATGAAGACATGAATTCAAAATGGGACACTCAGCAAAAAAACCCCCTGATTTCCTGAAGCTCAGAATATAGGAAACTGGTAAAAACCCTATTAACAAAATGACAAAGTAAAATGACCTAAAGGACTTGGAAGGTGACATATCTCTCTGTGGTCATGGATTTAAACAATTTGCTGCTTATTTCTGCTGCAAAATGTAAGATGATAATCAAGTGAAAATCCTCTCAAAACCACAATTATCTATCTCAAGCATGCAGGTACTCACATGTACAGTTTCAGATTAGAATTACAGTTTCACCTGATTATAGAACACAGCAAAATAAGTCTCCAAATGATGGATGCAGCTATACTTATTTATGGGTAAAAATGAACTCACCCCTTTAGATACCTACGCATTGACACAATTTTTGGAGAGAAAGTAAACACACTAAATATACCCCATGAACACACATGCACTCCTGAACACAGGTGCTTCTAGCAATAAAGCACTAGGACATGAGAAATACAGCAGGACTGGAACATGCTTTTCTCCTGAGTCCTACAAATTGGCTCCTACAAGAAAAATCCAGCCCAAGAGCCCCATAGGTTTATTACAGTGGCACAAAGACCCTTCCCTGTGTGTGCAGTGCATGTCTGGAGCAGCCTGTGCTAATCAGAGCCACAGCTGTCCAGGAAGGTAACAGATAGGACCGAGCGTGCATTTTACCTCAGCAAAATTAATCTTAATTATAGCAACTCATTCACGTCATTAATGTGAAATACACTGTAAGGCTGAATGTAAATCACAAATTCAACTCAATTTATACCCGCACCAGCTCTTTTCCACGTGGTTAGGGAAAGTGCTCTAAAAGCCAAAAGTGCCAAAATGCCTCTGAAGCCTTTTCTCTCAGCTGTAGGAGCAGGAGGATTTGATGTTAACCAGGAAAAAACCTCTTGGGCAGAGCTGAGGAACTCGGTAATACAGCAAGTGAAGCCAACACAAAGACTCTCCAGACTGCAGACGAGGCCATGCATATGGTGCTTTGCCATTTGGACCTGGCTTCAAACAGTGTGAGCTGGAAAACAGAGAAAAAGAACAGCAGAGCCCTGACAGTGACCTCTCTGTGAACCTGAATTGGGTAGCACTTTGCTCCCTCCCACACTTTAATTCATGCTTCTGTGCTGACTGTAATGCTGTGTACTGGCCCCAACAAGGATTAAATTAAATATTTATACTTTTATGATGAGATACTTTGTTACCCCATAAAACTTGCGCATATGGAACTCTATTAATTTATGCTAATTCCTTATTTCTCTAGAAGAGCCTTTCTCCTCATTAGCATTTGATCGTTTAATACAACTTTACAGCACACACTAAATTGAAGCCCATAATCTTTTGTAATTGAGGCTTTGTGTGAATTCACTGTCATTTTTCAAAACAAAAAACAAAAGGAGGGGGCAGGGAGCTGTGTGTGGCAGCATTGCCTTTGGGTGGCTCGGAGCAGGATTAGCTCTGCAGCGATCTGCTGGCAGTGCCAGCTGCAGGGAGCACAGCTCATCCAGGGGGCTGGACCTGCCCTTGTTTGTGTTGAGGGAGAATTCTGTGCTCACCTCAGGGAGAGAAGAGCCAGTCCTCTGGAATACTGCCAGCGCTTGCCAGCTGGACCTGAGGATGGGGATAGGAAAAGAAAATAGAGGTGGAAATTTCATCCCACAGAGCAGCCCTGCTGCAGAGAGTGTGTCCAGTTCACCCTGAGAGAGCCTCTGCCTTATCTTTGTCTCCTGAATCTTTCCATTATGTTCCTGACATCATGTTTAGAAATGATGTTATTGGGGATGAAATTAGTATTTCTTCCCTTGTCATAACATTGCTTTTCCTTCTCCACTGGCCCAAATTCACTTTCACTTAGCCACAAGTCTAATTAAATTAAGCAAATAGCGTTGGCTCGTGCAGATCTGCCCTCCCTTGCTGGGATTGATCTCTGCCCTGGTGCGACTTCCCAGCCTCATCTGTGGGACTCCTCAAATCAGGAGGTTTGCTTCAGGCTCACCTGTGCCTGTCAGCCGTGAATCAGAAGTTACCCAAAAGATTTCCCATTTCAGGAGACGAAAACAACAGTGTTTTTATCTTTAAATACCTGGCCTCAAGCAGAAACCAGCAGGGAACAGTGGGATGTGGTGCTGAGTTTCACATTGCTCTTTCTCCCCTCCGTCTCACCTTGCAGGTAACAGCTGGGGGTCACCAGCACACTGAAGAGACAACTGGCCAGCTGCTGGATTTTTCTAGCAGCAGATGCAAAAGAAGTCCTGAAATTTCAAACACCACAATAAAAATGTATGAGGTATACATTTATATATATATATATATATATATATAAAATATGTGTCAAGTTTCTGTCATCAGACACAGAGGAACAGCTTAGTGCCTCTGGAAATACTGGCTTTGTTTCTTGCAGCACCGTTTATTTGTTCTCCAGGAGACTAGAAGAAATGCATAATTGCAACAATTCAGTGAGTATTTTTAGGTTTTTCAGTGCTTCTGTGTGTCTTATACACGGTGCAGTGAGGGTCAGCTGTACCTTAGCGAGTTCTCAATATTGCTTTTCACGAAAAGAGGAACTCACACATGGTCATGTCCAGCTATGACTGAACTTGAACTGATAGCATTGGAAGTGTTTAAATAGAGTCTAGGGACAGGTTTCAAAATGCAGACTGCCTGATTTTAGTAATAATGGTACTCTCATTCAGGCTAGGAGCTTCTGATACACTTACTTCAACATAATTTTGAGTTTTAATTGTAAGAGTTGTCAAGAAACTGCAGATTGCAGTCTGGGTTTATACTTTCTTGACATTTACAGCTGCAAGGTTTAAGGAAAGGCACTCAGCCTCCACCAGCACAGCTGAGTGATAGTTCAAAGCTAGAGCAGAAATCATCCAGCTGTGGAAGATTAATAATTGCAATGTGTAGAGGCCCCGCTCCATCTTTGGGGAGGAGTTCATGAGCACTCCCTTAAATGCATCCTTAGGAACTGCATGGAGGGAAGCGCTGCACTGAATGCGCTCATCTGTTCTCAGGGACACATTGACAGAGACATAAACAATGAAAAAGCTAAAAATACCCATTGCCCCAGTTACAGGAAACACCTGCAGCCAGCAGAGCACTTAAAACTCATTTAAGTCTCATTGAGTTTTTGGGGAGAGTTCAAAACATGGCCACTGGCTGTTCTTGAGTCAAGGTGTCAAAGACAACATTACTTTGTGTTGTGGGCACAAAGCAGTGACTTCAGCACCAAGTGCTGTAGCCTGTGTTTGCTCAGGCATGTTTTTAAGTTTAAAAAAACACTTCCTATTTCAATGCCATCTGCCTGCACTGCTGTTTATTTAAATTGTCAGTTAATCAATGAAATGTAGTTGAGCTAGGAGCACATCACAGCAAATCAGTGTAATCACCTTCATCTTCATTTTCTTTTAACTGGACTCATCTCTCCATTTCGCCCCTGACCAGAGGCAAGTCAGAAGTGAAGAACAAGAAGTATCTTTTACCAAATGGAGTGATATATCTGCTTCAGCTACTCCTTTTGTGGGAGCACATTTTTATGTTCTCAAACGCTCCCAGTATCTTTTTTCCTAGGGCAACAAGAGGAAGAGATTGGATTACACCCCTGGAAATTAACAGCACAGCCTAAATCTTGTCCAAATCCTTTATCAAATAGCTCTTCACATTTCCTTTACACCTGGCTCAGGGCAGAAGCCAACTGTACCAACGGGCAGCAAAATGCACTCAGGTCTCTATGGAGGTGACAGCCACCTGACGAAGGCAGTTTGCTTCAAATCAGTTGCACCATCTTCTCACTGACCATAAAATGATATTCTAAGTGCCTCTTAAAGACAGTTACCACATGGTTATTGCTGCTTCCCAAATTAGATTGTCATCAGGAGTGCTAAGGAGTGAAAGATACAGGTAGGGAACCCGTTAATTCCTTAGCCTTGGCAGGTCGGAGCTCCCAGTGCTTATTCATTTTGCATTAGCAAGAAATATCAGAACATCTCAGCCCCCCATACCACGAGGTAAATTATTCCTGGAGCCCTGTACTTGGTAGCCTCAAGTTTAATTACCTTGTAATCTGCAGGTCATATTATTACTCTAACACATGATTACATGATTTCTTTTTTTTTTTTTATACCTATTTATATAATCTATGAAAGAATGTGACATTGGAATGAATTTCTCTAAATTGGTCCCAGGCACACAGTTCTCCCAATGTTTGAAAAAAAAAGAGATTCTGCTCTCGGTGAGCATCTGCCAGCTAATCCTGTATGCTGTTTTAAGAATGAAACACCTACTCATGCCTTAGCAAGGCACAATGCTTTTTAGATAAAGCCAAAATATTGATGCCAACTTGAATTTCGGTTTTAAGCACAGATAGCTGCTCCCAGCTCAGCTTGGGTAGTATTCCCAGTTGGAGATAATGCAGAACAAGTTTATCTCAAAAGATCTATGCAGATTATGAGTTTGATTTCTTTCAGTGTCTTCTGTGATGCTTCCTTACATTCAGCATACTCAGGCCTAAATAACAAAAGACACAGGCTATTTGCTGAATGAGAACTAAAGTCCAAGCATAGAAAGGTGGTCAAGTGCTGCATCTTTCTTTGTTCAAAAATAGCCCTCTCATCGAAACTTTTCCAAAAAGGAGTCCTATACATGGATTTTATGCCAAACACTGTATAAGTACATTCCTAGGGGAAAAGCACATCCCTCATTACTGTCCAGGGGCACATTCCATCACTGTGGACAGCAGGTGAGTTGTAGCCAAAGATCTGTCCCTCTGATTGAAGTGGAACATTTCATGTATAAAGATATCTTTTTAAATTTTTTTTTCCCCCAAAAAGTATACGAAATTAGTGTAACTGTCTCTGCTGGCCACTTCTGTATTGTATTTAACCTTATAAATATGTACAGTTTTTCTTAATTTAAAACCCCCAAAGATACTAACCTTTGCAACAAAGAACACATTGGATTCTTCTTTGCTGCATGGTACTTGAATAATGTTAAAGCAATCCATTGTTTTTCAATTCTGGAGTACCTCAGTGTGTTAGTAAACAGTGTATAATTTCTTACTACATAAGGGAAGAAGCACACGTATATTTTGGTTGCAGGCAGTATCTTTAAACTTTCCTTTGTCTTGAAAGCACTACTAGGTTTTCCAGCTAAATGTTACTAATTTGTGCAAGTATTTTTTTTTAACATTTTAACCATTTATCTGGTTAAGGGAGGAAGGACTATTTGCTCCGGCCTAGAATTTTAATGACAACATTTTGATCCACAAGAGAAATTAACTTCTAGCAGTTGGTAGTGAAGTTAAGTATCTAACTCTTATCACATCTGGCTTACAGAAAAGTCTGGTTACTGTACTGGAGGAAACTCTGTAAGAGGCATGTAAGCTCTCAGTTGTGCATTCCTCTTTTTGGTACAAATATTTTTTTGTCTGACAGATCCAAGTTCCTAACAGATTTTACCCCCCCAGTTTCCTTCGTGTCCTTTTGGATTACAAGTACCACATCCAACGTGATCTGCTCAGGAACGCTTTGAGCAGCAAGTAACTCACAGGATCTGTTTCAGATGAAGCACGGACTGAAGTGATGTGATTCACCTTAAGACTAGAAATAGGTTTTTCTTCCTTCCCTCCTCACCCTACTTCCCCACTCCTTTGTGAATTAGCAATAAACACCAGATGCCCTTTGCAAATGAAAAAGGGATGTACTCCTCTAAAGAGAATTTCTGAAAACTGGGTAAATTTGATGCTTACAAGCAGTTCTGCTTAGGGAAATGGGTGGCTGTGCTTTTTTTTTAACCTGAGAAGCTTCAATCAAGAGTGGCAATTCACACACCTGAGGGAATAAATATTAAGCAACTACAGCAGAATATGCACAGGTGGAATCCACAATCAGGAATTTCTGGGTAGAAAGACAACAAACACTTTTCCTCTCTTCAGCTGAGGGGGTCTCACTGTTTTTGATAAAACCAAGGAACGCTTTCCCACTGTGTGCAAAAAACTCCAGGGTTTCATCTTTTGCAAGAAGTAATAGATTAAAAGGAAAATCTCTTTCTAGACTGATGCAGACTTGTTTCAGGTGCCTGCTAATTGACAAAGCAAGCCTCAAGAGCCATCTAGAGGTTGTTTGGCAAGACTCATTTTTATTGCTTTAAGACTGTGGCTTTCCCATGTCAGAAACAAACCCCTAGTTCTTTCAGGTTTTGCTCTTTTGTGCAGCATGGTAAATCAGGAAGACCTCTGGTTATGTCACCTGAACTTCAGCGGTGTAGAAGTGGCATCAGAGTAATCATCCCCCTCAGCCACAATGCAGCTGTTTTATTAACGAGAAGCTGCATTCCTGTGGTACAAGAAAAGTATTACAGGAGGTGCTACGTGAGGCAGAAAGCGTTTGGCATGAGGATTGTGCTCTTGTGAGCTCCAGACACACTCCAGTGGGAAACAAGGTTCCAGCAAGGGGATAAGCAGATTTTGCCAAACTGGCATTGGCTTCATGATGCAGCTTTTGCAGTCCTGATGGTATTGTCTGACCTGTTCCGGCTTCCCCTTAAGTCTGTGTTGAATCAAACCAAAATCAATAGTGCTCTGAACAGGGGCCATGGTTTGCAGAAGGATGGGAAGAGGAAGAGGTCAGAGTGGGGTCTGGAGGTTCACTCCCTTGGTTTACAGTTTGCCAAAATGTGCCAGCCTTCAATCAGACAGATTCTCTTTGGGGGGAGTTGTGGGAGACTTGTTTTTGAGGAATCTTCATGGCTTAGAAATAAAGGAGAGAATGGGGCTTTGCAGACAAGGTGATGGGACCAGTCCTTCAGTTCTGGCAGAAGGTTCAGTTTGCAGCTCCAGTCTTTGGTGGACTGTGTTTTTATGCAGATTTCAAGATGTCTTCAGACACAAGGGGTTTTTAGTGTCAGCAGTGGAGCTAATTTTCTGTACTGAGTTTACATCTCTATTTGTCAGAAAAGAACAAGTATGACCTTTCACTAAATCAAATTGAAACAATTTCCTGACACCCTTTATTCTCCAGACAGAAATCCAGTGAAGTCCTTCTTGTGTAAGCTTTGATGTTGTTACATCCTGTGTTTATCTCAACAAAGAACTTGGACTTGAAGGTCTGAATATACTTTGTCAAATCAAAACTTCTCACTGGCTCGATAAATACAACCATACTTATTAAAATCCTTCTGAGTAGGAAGCACACTTGTGTATAGAAACACAGCAGGAATATTATGTATTCACTTTAGGTTGAAGCATGTACTTTGGATTTAGAGGAATCTCTTTGATATTCCCTGTGTAATTAATCTGCTGGAGGAAGTACTTGAATGCCAGACTGGAACAGCAGAAACACAGAGGGGATGAACTGCTGATGTAGCATCAGTAAAACTGAGCCCACAAAGCTGTCCAGAGATACAGAGATTCCCTGCTCTAAGGAAAGGAGATTCCAAACAACTTGGGTTTATTTGGATTTTCCACCAAGATTGAGTTTCTTGGAGAATGAGAATGCAGCAAGCAGCAGGAGAGGTTTAATTTCAGGATATTAAACCTTCCTCAAAAGTTTCTAAAGCGATGAGCCAGGCAGCTGCCTAATGGATTCCCAGAGCTGTCCTGGGCAGCCCAGCACAGGCACCTGTGAGGTTTCCGCACAGCCCCAGCCCCAGCACAGCTCCACTCCTGCATTATGCAACAGCCCAGCACTCCCCAGATGTGCTGGAGAGGGGAACTCGTGCAGATGCTGCTGGGTAATGGCAGGGGCTCTTTGAATCCTGGGAGAGGCAATGAGAGGTTTTATCAATACCTATTATGAATGAGCTGAAGCGAAATGTTTCCATAAGGGATTTCCGCCTTCAAGATGCATAAACTGGCGCGGTCAAAATGCTGAAGGTAGAGAGAGACAACAAAGATAAAGACTTCAGGGGGGCTGCTGTTTAGTACATGCCAGATATTCCTGCCATGACTCCACGTGTCAATGAGAACATACAAATAACAGAAAGGTGAAAACTGAAAATCACAGCTAAAGTGTTTCTCCAGCAGAGATGTATTTCTCTGCACATCTGAATTCAGAGCACTGGACATGAAAAATAAGGTTTAGGAGTTCTAACCTTTAGAGAAACTACTGCACAAGAAAATGTGTTCTCGTAAAAGATGCCAAAACACAAGTTCACCATAATGCAAGAGCCATATCACTAACAAAAAGAAACATGCAAAATATGAGAAGTACAAAATGTATAAATAGAACACAGGGAAAAAATACATATGTATACACACACATATGAATGCAATAAGAATCTGAGGACAGTATCTGCTGGTAGCTCAGCTGTGCTGCACAGTAGACACTGCAATGTGTCATCTATCAAATTGGTGAAATCAAAATAACATAAATTATTTTAACAATGTCTCTCTTATAAACTATGGCCAGGCCTGGCCCATGGAGAAAGGCCGGGCTCTCGCTAGCAATGTAGGCTGGTTTGATGTAACATAAACATGATTGGGTGAATATTTATAAATCTCTGACTTTTGCATACTGATTCAGAGCCTAGAACTATATAAACAAGTCAGTACTAAGAAGAGCTCAGAAGAGCAGAGCATCCAGTTAATCAGTGATCCTGCCTAAAATTGTTCAGTGGGCTTTTGTAAAATGCAACTTTAAACTGTCTTTCCTTAATATGATGAAATAAACATTGGTGAAATGCACACAGGTAATGTTTTAGACAGTTGTTAGCTTTTAGCACCTTTAAATGAAGTTGCAGATTCAAACTCAAAACTCTAATAAAAATCAGAAATCAAGAATATTTGTCTAAGAAAAAAGGGGTTATTTCCTCATTTGCCTACTTAAATGGATTTAGCAGATAAATTCTTTCCTGAAAAGAATAATGCTGCAAACCCCCAAATCTGTGAAACTCCAGGCCTCAATGGATAAACCATTAAGGGTTCTTTACTCCACATCCTCATAGTAATCATGCCTTCAGAAAAAATCCAGCTGCCTCCACCGAGAATAAGCAAGACTGAAATAAAAATAAAAATATATTAGTAGGTAATAAATTTTTGAGGACAAACAAAACCACCAAGTAAACACCACATCTTTTAAAAAACAGGTTTTTGATGCCTTTTGGAGGCTTGAGAAATGAGCTAAGTTGCCCACAGTCTATTACAAGTCTGATTGCTTCTGACAGGGGGCAACGCTTCACACAAAGAGCATAAAACACCCTTAAACATCAGAGAAAAGTAGGAAAGAAATGCAGATAAGAGATTAAAAGAAATGTCTTGAGCTGGATGTTTGCATCCCTTTAGTAAACCCACATCTGTCTACAGCATGATCTAGGAGTTACGAGGTCAATGTTTGTATTTAAGAGTAAAATCAGCCTCTTTTCCTCACCCAGGGATCAATGTTCTCATTCTCAAGTAGTCGCACAGCAATGAGTGAGATTCCTGCAGAGTAAGGGAGCGCTCAATGCATGCAGATTGCAGGTGCATTTATGTCCCATTTCAGAGGTAACATTCTCAAAATTATCAACAAACGAGTTGGAGTTTTCCTTTGTGTGACACAACTGTACGACATTACTTTTTAATGTTCTCGTAACACATTTGCAGTCCCACTCACCCCCCAGAGAACACTGTGGAGTACATAACAACAGCAGAATTTGTGATATAGAATCAAAATCTACAGCATTCAATTAAAAGTATCCGTTAAAACTTTTCATGTTGCCAGCTACACTGAGCTACATACTTTACATGACAGAGATCTGCATGTATATTTGAGAATAGCTGTAAGTAAGTATAGAACCACATCCCGCCTGTAGACATTTGCAATATGATTTTAGCTCGTTTGCAGGCCCCTGTGTTCACAAATTACTGGCTAACATGTGGTCCAAAGCCAGGAAAGCACTTCAGAGCTTTGTTACTTCCTTTACTTTCCATCTCTTGAAGAACAGCAGTCTAGCTGTGAGCTCAACAAGAAGTTTAAATTTGAATTCTGTGTAGCTGACAGACCAAGAGAGAGGAGAAAATCCACAGGAATGAAAATTTCAGCATGTGCCAATGTATAAATGAAAAGGTGTTGTGACCCTTTCTGTAGACCGTGATCTTTGTAACCCTGTGACTTTGCCCCGGTGAGCCAAGGCTCAAACACTCCGCCTTTCCCAGCAGCATCTTTGCATGACACCCAGTTATCCTGCTGAAGGATTTTCATCAAATTCAGATGTTTTCATCTGCTGCTTTTCATCTGTGGCACCAGGTTGCACTGCATCAGATTGGCTTTTATCAGCTCACAGTCTTGTTTGTCACGAGAGGAGACGCAGCTCAGATGTATTGAGGAAAAAATCTGTCCAAAAACATTTGTCAGGAAATGTCTGTGCTTGGAACAAAAATATCTGAACCAAGATGGAAGGCCCAGGGTTCTTTATGACTATGGATTTTGTGGGGTGCCACGCCAGATCAGTTCAACTTACATCATATGAATGGCCCAAATCAGTAGTTGCTGTTTTATTTCCTGGTGCATCCACACATATTTTACTGTTCTTTTCAAGGAACTGTTTGCAGAATTTAACCTGAAATTCCCACACTAGCATCTAACGATTATGTTATATATTCCAGATCACCTACGGATTGCAACATTTTAACACCCAGATACGAGATGGGATCCTGCAAACTGAGATATTTAGGATGCCAAATGATTGGTTTGCACAGCTGCCGCTCCATGCACTGAGCTTACCAGAGTAGCAACAGCCTTCCCAGGAAAGTTTGCCATTATCCAGAACAATCAAGACACTTCAATCTAAAAACTGAAGCTATTTATGTCATTATGTTAATTAAAACACATTAATGCTTGCACACTGAACCTAGAAGCAGATAAAGAAGAATTGCCTATATTAAATTCACTTAGAAAATGAGAATTTCTTTCAAAATTAGCTTGAAAGGAGGACACAGAGCCTCTCACCAGTTTGGTTTGACACAGAGAAGTCTTTTCAATTTCACAAAGAAAAGAGATGTTTCTGAAAATTTTGGAATCTTTAGTTCCAGTGTATTTATCCTTAAAAATGGAATGCATTTCACTTTGCTCTTCTCATGTTTCATTTTGTCATTTCTAGCTGCTGTTCCTTCATTTTCTATTTCGAGATTACACTTTTTTGCCTGTAAAATTTAATGAATTTGTTTTGATTAAACAGTCTGAAGATAAAAATACACCGCTTTGGGCAAACTGATTACTTCAGAGGAAGCCAAATTGACATTTCTTTTTTTTTTTTTTTTTCCCCTCAGTCACCCCATTTTTCTGCTTGGCTGGCGCTTCCCAAGGATACAGGTGAGCTGGGAACAAGCAATGGAATGAGACTTGGAACCTCTTGGAACTTAGATCTTGAGGAGGATGTTTAAGAAATATGATGCAACAGTTCCACCTGTGAAATCTCTCAGTTCAAAATGTAGATATTAGAATTGGGAAAGGTCCAGTTCAGACCAATATTTCTGTATATTACATCTGTATATTATCTTTACTTCAGCTTGAAAGGCCTCAGGGCAAGATTGTCTGACCTGCAAATGAAACACTTAAGTGAGACACTTCAGAAAGGTCTCCCCAACATTCTTCCTCTGATATTCCCCAATATCTTTCCCTTATAGTCCCTGAATTTGTCTTTTCTTATTTTCAGCCCCCTTAGGCACAACCAGCTGTTTTCTGCTAATGCCAGGGTGTGTATGACAGGCCTAACATAATTTTAAACACATTTTGTCTGTAGACTGTCCTGGGCTACGTCTTCTGTGTCTGGGCTCCTTGCCAAACCTCTTGGCACATCCCTGCCTTTTGCAGCATCCAGAATGAATTGATGGCTGAGACAACTTGTATGATGGAGTAAAGTACCCTTACTGGAAGTGACAACTGTGTTCAGGTCTAAAAACTGGTGAGTTAGTTAAAAATCAATTTTCCCTATTAGCCAATCAATAAACTAAAGGCAGCTCAGAGGTCATTGGAGCAAAAATGTCTCCCCTGAGCCGTGAGCTGAGATCACAAACAGCCCAGGAACCAAAGCTCTCCACTCTCCCAGTGCTGTAGAGCTCACAGTGCAAATACCCCTTTTGTCTCTAAAAAACGCAACAAACATCACAGCAGTGCCCTGGGATTCCAAGTGAACAATCCTGGAAAGAGCTGCACAGAAAAGATTTTTATCTCTTTGCTTAAAATACTCTTTACCTGGTGCCTTCTTTTCATGACAATCCTGGTTTTAGCCATGTCAGGTATGAATGATAACATGATAGGAAAAGGACAAATACAGGGGAGGGATAAACCCAGAGACATTTTGAGCAGAGCACTTTCAGCGGGTGGGGTTCATGTAATACACAGAAATGTCTCCAATAAGTTGGCTTGAAGTTTTTTTAAACCAAGCCTAGGCTTTAAAACCATTACAGTTACGAGAAAGGTACTGAATATCTCTACAGAAAAGCCACAAAGACACATTTTCCACTGACATACTGTGTTGCTGTATGTAGGAAATTCTGAACATACCCTACAGTGTAATCTATTTGCTTATTTCACATATTTTTACAACGTGAAGGCTAAATACCAAAGTATTTCATGAATGGGGAGGTAGCCTAAGTTTCTGACCCATATAGGGGCTTCTGAAGATTTTCTTGGTTGGATTCACTCAGTTCCTTCAGCATCTCATCTCCAAATTCCAGAATTTACAGCTTCAGAAGAGCTGGAAATTCATGAAAGATCCATTTAACCTAATTTAGATTAGGGCAATAGGTAGGCAAATTAATTCCATGAGCAAACTTTATAATTTCATTTTTTCCTCATGCCCTGTTACGGTAACTATGGGAGGTGCAATACACACCTGTCCCACGTACAAGTAAAGGAACAAATCTTTGTAAGGCACAGGAGTAAGAAGTGAAATCCCTGTGCTCATGCAATCACCCCTGGAGGAAAGCACTCCTGTCACACCTGGAGAGGTCTGTTTTCACCACTGGTTATAGAATAATTTTTTCTTCTTTTGTTTTGGTCACCCACAGAATTATTGAGGGGGAAATGCTCCCATGGGAACTGGTCTTCCACTCAGCTAAAAAAATTATACCAACTGCACAGCAAACTCTCGAGCTGCATGAAGATGAATGGAGAGGGAAAAATGTCTAATATTTCCTGAAAGTTTTCTGAGGTTTTTATGGAGAAATTCAAGCCCATGTATCTGATAAAATATCCATTGTTGTGGGTAGTTTACCTCACAGAGAACTTCAAATGCTCTTTTTATTTTGTGACAGGGCAGAAGTATTCACCCCCATCAGTTTTACACACAGACATAATCAATTGCTGCTTTCTGACAAAACTCCATCACTGTAAAAATGCTCCATTAAATGTCTGGTAATAACATTCTACAGATGTTTTATTGAAAAAATAAGTTTCTCTAAGCCAAACTGCACACAGCACACTGGTAAAAATGGGAAATAAAATGTTCGTGCAATGGAAATATGTTCAAACCAGAAAACACTGGTGTAGAAAACATAGAGAAAAGCTCAGCAAGTAAGTTTGATCCAGGCTATAAAATCCTAGTGGCAATCAAGAAAAGCCTGGTTCAGGTGGTTGGCTGGAATATCAGGGTGATTGGCACCAGGAAAATGACCTTTGGTGCTCTTGCTCCTTGAAAGCTGTGCTCCCTTCTCACTCTTTACTCTGTCAGTAGCTCTGCTCCCAGAGGATCTGTGTCGATATTTTTTGGAAAACATTTTTGTACAACCTTTGTTAAGAAAAATTAATCTCTAACTCACCAAAATTCTTTTACTGTAAGTACACTGGAAATATCTTGTCTCTTTGAATTCTAAAAATGTTCTGGTTTTAGAGAAAATGCTCCATGTTTTCCACAGGGTTAAAGAAACCTATTTTCTAGACAGTTATCCCCATCAGCTGTCTCCTCATCAGGCCTCCCACCTTCCTGGGAACTGAGCTATAGGGAAGACATCAAAGCAGACAGACCTTTCTCTCTAGTTGTAGGAACTGGGTTTGGTGTCTTCTCTTACTCTGCTGACAATTTTCAAGCTGCTATTTGAGTTTCTTCCTTCATCAGTCTTCAGTTTTTAGTATAAATCGTCCCTGGTCTCGTAGTTTATATTTCATTCACTTTTCCCCATGGTGGTTGTTATATTGCCTTCTCCTGTGCTGATCACTGAACCTTGGCTCTTCCATTATTTCTTACCTGTGCCTGCTGTAGTAAATTCCCACATAACCTTTGAATCCTTGAGACAGAAAAACACAGCATCTTTGAGGAGATTGTCTAGGTTGTCACCTTTTGGATTTGGGAATGTGTGCAACCTGGTGATTAAATTCCACCCTCTTGTCCACGGTCTTCAGGTTTGCCACCCTTACCTCTGTGACCCAATTTTAAGGGAATGCTTAACATTAAGTTAAAAAACCCTGACTGATCTCACCACGTAGGATTTTTCATTATCCCCCTCCAAATCATGTACATATTTTGTCTTGTTTGGAAAGCCTTTCCTTTTCAACTTATCCCAGGAAAATGGGGCAGATCTTGAGAGAATCAGTCTGGGTGCACTGAGTAGCACTGAGAAGCTAAAGATTAAGTTGCAGGGCACCAAGACAGGCCCTGTGGACTGAACTGGTGCTGGTGGCTCTGGAAACCCTGGACTTGGGGTAACAACTTAGACTCATTCCAAGGCTGCAGAGATTATTCCTCTGGATATTGCACAATGCAGCAGATTGGGCTATGGAGTGCTCCAAGATCCTATTTATTTAGTCTATAAAATTTACCTCTGGGGGCCCCAGCTGAAGCACAGACAAAACAATTTCCCCCATAAAGTTTTAGAGCTGCTCCAAGTGTCCTCCACTGAAAGCCTCCACAATTGTGAAAAGAAGGAGAGCAAAATGCCCATCAGTTCCCAGTTCCAAAGTGGGAGTAATCCCAATTATTTTTTTTCCTTTTTTTCAAGCCCAGTGCTTTTTTAGGATAGAGACCACGGTGCCAGGGAGGTCCCTCATGATGTGCATCAGGGATTGTTAAGAAAAGTTGTTTTAGAGTCAAATGTCAAATGAGAGAACAAAACGCTTCAATACAACCACCACCATACACACCTTTGAATTTGCCCTGGCTGTGGGGGGAATCATCTCTGTCCTGCTCAGGAGAATGGGATGGCCCAAGAACGTGACTCTGGAGATGCATCAGCTCGCCTGGTCTTCATCAGACAGGAAGGTGACAATATTGGTTTTCCCTGTGGAAATGTCCACCCACCTGCTCTGCCCGACATTCAGCACTCACACTATGGCTCCTAAACCCACATTCAGTTCAGGGAGGTTTGTGGGGGCTCTATTCAAGTGGCTGCTCTAGGAAATAACAGCAGATCTGTAAAATCACAGTGTATAAAGTATTAGAAATGAAATAAAATTCTCAGGGGGATCACTGAGACCGGTGGGATGATTCAGGGGAAAATGATGAATGGCTACTGCCCTTTTCTCCTTCCAAATAAACATCTCGTCCCTCTCCATTGGAGCTGGGCAGCAGATGCAAAATTACAGCACAGAAAAAGAGCATAATTTGGCTATAAAAATGTTGCAATAAGTTGTTATATAACTGAAATGCCACCGCCTTTAGTGCATCCACCCACTCATTTTACAACCAGTTAATATTTTTCAGAACTTACATGTTGTATTCTATCCTGCCGCCTCTGCAATCTTTTTGCCTATTTTTCTGCCAAAGTCACAAGAATAAAGCTGTCAACATTGCAACTAAGCCATCTTTCTTGTCTGGCAAATTGTCTAGTGGAGACTATAACCTCCTGGCTGCTCCACTGTATAATGTAAGTATCCTGCCTTAACAAAACAGAATTTAAATATTCTTCAGATACAAGATATCTGCAGGCTTCTGTGCAGAAACAAGTTAAATATATTTCCCTGACATTTTTTACTTTTCTCCAGTGGGAATGGCACAGACATTCATATTAAGCTGAACACGTATTGACATGCTTAGAGAGATGTTATATGGCTTTTCAACTGAAATATCTCCAGGTATTTGAACTGCAATAATAAATATGGCCGCTCCTGAGGGAAGGAGGAAGCAGCAAGAAAATTCCCCAGAAGAGTGCGATTAAGAACTGAAGTGAGCCACTGGCATACAGTAGTTATGCTTTGAATGTGATTGGGATTTACGATTTCAATTAATGCCGGAGAACAATTTTAGAAAGTTATTAACAAGCTCCTGGCTGAACAGAACACAGTTCATCTGTGCATTCCCCTAGATTAGCTCTATCATTTTGTTGTTTACAAACACAAGGCTGGGTCCTCTGAGATGTGTTTGGGAAGGCACAGATGACAGCTGCAGAGGAGCCACATGGACCAAAAACTTGGCCTCGTCTGTGGGGTAGTTTTTAGTGTATTGGAAGAGCTGTAAATTTACATTTGAGAGATCAAAAGAGAGAAACTCATAAGAGAAGAAAGACCAATCTCCTTTTCTCTGCTTTTCCAGTTTGTGTCCAGGAAAGGCTCCGGGTTGTGTGTTCATCTGATGGAAATTTGCTGGATGTACATCACCAAGGAGCCGGGCCCTCCTGAGGTTCACTCACAATTTACAAACTGAGGCCTGACATGACTGTCCGTGTGGGCTTGTGCTGCATATAGGTATATATGTTTATGTCTAGGTATTTTTATATTTATACATATAAACATGTCTGACCTTGCCTTTATTTTCTATGGACACAGCTCTCCCCGTCTGCCTCCTAATTTCAGAATTTCAATGTCATCTGTATTTGTTAAGGCCCTGTCACCTCAGGCAGGGTCTGCTCGTGGGGGTCTCCATGCTCTGTGCACACAGAGAAAGCCCGAGAGCTGTGGTCTGGGTCCTAAACATGTCTTGGCTCACTGAGCTGAATAAAGCTATTCATAAAGGCAAAAAAAAAAATCAGGTGTAAGCAGCTGAAGGCTTGGAGATTAATGAAGCATTCGGGAGGCAAAGCGGCAGAGTTTTTCAAGGCAGTCCTGCCCCGGAGAACTGGGGAGGGGCACAAAAAACCCTCAGGTTGCTGTTGCCCCTGGCAGCAATGACAGCAAGCACCAGAACCTTACCCTCCTTTATCTTGGTCACTCACTGCCCCCTGTTTCAAATACACCTCTTCTACAAAAAGCAGTAAAGGCCCCTTATTCACTTCTGTCAGGTACTAAGAAATATTTATTCACGATTCTTTGTGTAGCCAGGTCAGTGTAAATACTTTGGTTCCTAAGGATGGCAACGATCATTCTTTCTCAGAAGAAATACCAAAATCTCCATTTAAATTAGGTTTTACATAAATTCTCTCTCTCCGGGTTTGTGTGGTTGGAGAACCACTGTAAGGGACAGCAGAATTACATCTCCCTGTTTTCCTGTTGCCAGCACTGCAGTATTTCATACAGAGAAGTTTTCTGCGAGAAGCATTTTCCCTTTCATTTCAAAGAGCAGCATTTCGAAGCCTTGTGCCAGGCTTGCACCAGCACAGTGGCTGCCAGCATGACTCACAGCTACTTTGGCAGAACAATATCTGCCAGTGACTAGAGGAGAAAAACCTCACTGATGCTTCAGGAACAACTCTGTGACAACAATAGAGTAATTAATTTTTGAAGCCGACCATTTCAATCTGTGCATAGCAAGAGCAGGAGACACCTTCCTCCTGCACATCTGGTGTGTCCCTGAACCAAGACATGCAAGTGTTCTAAACTCTGTGAATTAAGATCAAACTACAGAATGCACAGCTGAGCCAGTGGAAAAGAAATTCTGCTTTCCAGTAATATGTAACTTGTGATTCCTGTCAAGACTGTGGGAGGTAAGGACTCTGAAAAATAATCACTTCCTTAGAAATTTTGACATTGTGAGAAGCACCACAGCAGAGATCCTACCTTTTGAAGTCTTGCTTTCAGTGGGCTTCACACATGTCTAGACTACCCTTCAGCAAGGCTCCTGGACACAGGCTTCACAATTCTGGGAGCTCCACTGAGGCTGTGAGTGTGGAGCTGGCAGGGAAGAAGCCAAAGGCAGCTCTGTTTCCTTCAGATTGCAGGAGTCTCTGTTCCAGCTGCCTTCCACCCAGAGCAATGAGAGATCCAAGACAAAGGTTTTGGAGTAAGTTGAGAAATTTTCTGAAGCATTTCAGGGGGGTCTTTGCTCTGGTTTTACCCCATACAGTCACCGGAAATAAAGTGGAAAATGAAAACCACAGCTTGTGAGTGCTCTTAAAGCTGATGTTAGTCCTTCATAGCCTCGAGCACATTCTTACTTTTATTCTATATTATGTTTTACAGTTTCAGAAAATTGGGAGTAAAAGGTTTTTTGGCTTGTTTATTTTTCCATATGTGAAAGGCAAAGCTTTCCCCTTTGCTTCCATTGAATCTAAAATTGACAAGGCTGCACTTCTTTAACAACTCATACAGCACCTTACTCTGCCAAGACATCTTTGTTTGTGCACCAGCCACATCAAATGCAGTTAGTGCAGGACTGGGAATACTGTTTATTAGTTAACCACAGCTGCAGAACTAGCAGATGGAGCAGAGCACATTTTTGTTGAAGATCACAAAAGTAATGGCTACTGTTCTTTTCTTTTTCATTTTTAATCTGTCATTGCTTCACGATGGAATTGCAGATTTCGTTAGAGACTTCACAGACTTGTACAGAAACTGCAGTATCCATTACATTTAATTACTCCCCCATTTGTTTAAACAGTGAGTGGTTTTATTAAATTGAATTATTTTGCTCTGAAGCTTACACGAGAAAGGGGCATTATAATTACAGTCAAGTTGGCATTTTAAAGTTATAACGTTTGTAAGCTACAGCAAAATTTTCCAAAGCTCTGTAGAAATTACATGCATATTTAAATGCCACCAACATTCACTCACACACCACCTTTAAAAACCTCTTTCTCACTTCTGTGAGCTGAAACTGAGATCCCAGCGGAGGGGTAGCAAATCAAAATGACTGAGTGGCCAGCAAAACCTGCATTCTCTGAGAGCCCCCAGAGCAAAGAAAATGATGCAGTGCCAAGGAGACAGCAGTGAGACTGGGGCTGCTCACTGTGACTTACAACAGTTCCCACTGGCTTAACTAAAAGTAACAAGCAAAATAATAAACAAGAAGTAAGAGTTTTTAGCCTTTTCATTTCTAGCATCCTGTCCATTGCAACAAGTGTGCTACCATTGGTCTTAATCACCAGGATTTCAGGTCATACCAGTTCCCTTATTCTGAAGAAGTTCCCTTCTCTTTACAGCCTTTGCACTTGACGCTCCACGCCTTCAGCTTCCGCAAAACACATCAGCAAAAATATTTATTCCATTAAGGATGGAAGATTAGCTCTTCTGCAAATGAAACATGGCTATGAACAAAAGGAGTAACTTCTTACTCCTTTTAAGTAAGTGTGATGTGATTTTTCACCGAGGCTAACAGAAAAGTGTGGGGAATAAGAAGCTGCTTTCTTCTGATTGATAGAACAGAACAGCTTGGGTGTGGGGACAGTGACATGAGGGCTGGGTTTGGCAGTACAGTCCTGTGCCACTCAATTCAGCAGATTAGAAGAGGGATTTTATCACAGCTCTGCTCTTGCCCTGCTGCTTCCATTTGATTAAGACCCACGAGGCTCCTTGTGCCTGTGCTCCGCTCTCCTGTTTTCTTGGCCTTTTGGTCAGGAGCTTGCAGGCTGAGTCTTTGTGTGCCACTCCACCACCTCGGAGCACTGGCCTTGACAGAGGGTCCTAAAAACTACCACAATCCCCGCAAAACTCACACCCAGCTGTGATTGAGTTCTGATGGTGGTATTAACACATTCCCAAGATGCACCTTTATAGAACAGAACCTGCAGAGCTGCACTGACAATGGCAGGCAGAGGGGATTTATGGCGTGTGCCATGATTTCATGACCAAGTCTGTCAGTGCTTCAAAGAGGAAATAATTTTAGTGTTTTAAGTCCTCAACCAGATGAAGACATTGAGAAATAAATGCCAAATGACAGCAGCCATTGGAGCTACAGCCAGGGTTGAGTGTCTGTCTAGAGCTAAGCCTTTATAAAACGTGAAGGAAATGAGCCATGGTGAGCAGAACCATTACAACGATGATAAAATTCTTCACTGCCAGTTTGTCACTCAGACACTGGACAAGAACCCCTAAGATCAGTGGTGGGAGCCATCTCTGTGGGCAACTTTTATTACACTGAGATCCATTGCACTGGTGAGGGAAAGCGAAGATGCTGTAACTCTCTCTCCTCCAGAATTACCCCAAAGTGTCCCTTGCAGCTCACATCAAGCCTGCAAATGTGTTTCTGCACAAACTAAAAGCCCCTCCACCACAAGAGAAAACTTTGCTGTCCATTTAAAGCAGCTTTAGCCAGCACCAAATATAGGCCTTTCTCCTCAATAAGAAGATAATGTATAGTGCAGGTTCCCTCCATGAGTAGCATTTTTCAATCTAAGTGTATTTCTCTGCTTGAAATCTTGAAGAAAAATGGGAGAGGTTTCCCGCATTTAGAATTACTAAGAGCTGCTAGGATTGAGATAGAGAAACCAAGGCTCTGAATGCACAGAGTCAGACTCTGCCAGCAAACTGCTGCTCTGTGCTGTCTTCAGGATGCTCAAACCCAGCCCAGTCACTTAACCAGAGCTAAGATTGCTTTGCTGTGAAAAATAACCTGCTTGCACCTCTGGCCCACAGTGCACGGCTTATATCCAATATTAATGTGTTATTGATGTGAAGATTCACACCAATGATAGCCATAAAAAAACGTGGATCTTTTATCCTCTGATGGATTCAAAGGAAGAATGAATCCTCCAATCTCTCTCTGCCAGGCTTTCCCCCTCACCACGCTCTCTGACATGCACAGTGCAGCTGAGCCAAGTGAGGCACAAAGCACCACAGCTGCCAAAAGAAGGTTAATTCCACAAAACAATTGAGGCAGCCCCACTTTAAGCACGGGGGGAATGCTGAGGATGAAACCCTGCCACGGTATATCAATTACAGGTTTAGCCAGGTAGTTTTTACATCAGGGAACTTTCCTGAGCAGCAGCAGCAAGATGATCCCTTTGCTCTGCAGAACCTGGTGATGAAAAACTCAGTAGAAGGTTGAATCCATTCATCTCTCTAGGATTATTTCTTCTTGCAGAAACATGAAATTCTCTTAAGCATAGAAAGAGGAGAAGAAAACAACATTGGGGTAAAAAAAATTCTTTGACGACTCATGGAATTTAGGCACAGTGAATTCCTTGTATTTCTCCTCCTCATGACAACATTTGTCACAGACACACTCAGCCTACATCTTTCTGGATACTAATCTCTCTAGTGTGAATTTGGTTTGCATTCGAGCCACATGTCCTCAGCAGATATGTCCAACCTTGACTAAATCAAAGGATCCAACAAATCAGTGGATCTACATCCAACTGATAAAAAATTCTACATTTTTCTTCCCACAGACTGCTCGCAATTGCCACCCACTTTCTGACCTTTCCTGTTTTGAATCAAAGAGAGAACACAGTAGCCAGAGAACTGAATTACAAAATGGTGAAATAAGTCAGGAAATTGCAAGGCATCAGTCAGAGCAGAACATTGCCTGCGACACAGGAGATTTTTGATGCCTCATTTTCATGACAAAAAATGTGCAATCCTAACGCCATCCAATGTTTTCACAATGCACTGATGAACTGTATAAATAGAATAAAGAGTGCTGGGCACTTCACCTGTTCTCAGACTGGATTTCACACTGGCAACACAACCAAAAGGGCTATAGAAATTCTGCCAGAAAGAGATTGTTCTCTTTGAAACAAGTACATATGCAGCAGAGGACAAATCCTTTCCACGTAGAAATCTGTAAACAATAAAACCGAAACAGTCATTTAAAAATTATTTGTGTTTTACTTCTGTGTCTAATAGGATCTCAGGTGTTTGTACAAACTAGATTTATCAGTTTAAAGCATCTTTAACTCAGGAATTCTAGAAAACAATCAAAAACGAACTCAGTTTCTAGGGCAGATAAATCTTTGAGAACGTTTACAGAACTCTGTGCTCTTGAAATAAAATCATCTTGTATATCTACATGCCAGAACGGGCTACCATGTATCTAGAGTTAATGAGGTCTTAGTAGACAAGCTGGCATAGAAATATTTTCCAATTAAGATATTTATGTGTGTCTTGATCTGATATAGATAAATAGACATCAGCTATTTATATCAGATATAGTTTAAAAAAAACACACACTAGAATTTATTAAATGATCCCACTAAAAATTTTGTAACTGCACAGTGTTATGTACATGCCATGCACACCCTGAACATAAGACATCATCAACACATTCTCTAAAACTGTCATTTTAAATTTGAAAATAATTACTGGTACTACACTTTTTATGTTCTAAATAATTTAGGACATCAGCTAAAACTTCAGTGCTCTCTTAAAAGTTATAGCTCCCATAATTTCCAATTCATAAAAAAACCAGCTGAGGGCTTTATCATGCTTTGGGCTCCCAAATGCATAGAATTTCTCCTTGCAGGAGGACTTAAAGGGTCTGGGATGAATAAGAGATATGTTTGATCTATTGATTTACAGAGGTGTTTTTAAAATGGAGCTGGTTGCGCTGATTGCAGATATGTCAGGCAGATTGTTATTGTCAGAGGCATCCCCAGGCCTCCAGGTGACGAACAGCAAATGTATTTCAAAAATTCCAGATATATTTCTTAGCACCTCTACATGCTTTTGGCTCCTTGGAGTTTCTGCCAGAGAAGGGAATCCTTGAGGGAGCAGCGTGGTCTTCCCCAGAGCCCAAATCAACAGCTCTGGGAAGGGGGCCTCTGATCCGCTCACAGAATCGGTGGCAGATGCTTGGTGAGTTTGCTCTTGAGAACCTCCAGCAACAGAGTTTCTCATCTCCCCTAAGCTGGTTCTGCTTTGTTTTGCTCTCCCCATATTCCAGATCTGCAGGCTGCCCTGGGATTCAGCACAGGGATGTGCAGCACTGAGCGGGACAATGACTCTCATGAAAGCAACACCATTGACCTGCTTGAGGGACGCTGCCTCCTCCCTTCTGCTGGTACCTGCCAAGGTTACACTGAGTACAGGCAGACTGGGAGCTGGAAATTGAGAACAGCATCCAAAACCTTCCACAAAAGACTTAATTTTAAAGCCATTTACTGAGGTGTTTCCAGAAGGTCAGAAGTGTTCCCAATGACTCAATCTGGGAACCCCAAAATGCAGCTCCTCAGAATGACACACATCCCTGGACAGTGTCAGCCAGGGAGTGCATAATCGGTGCTCAAGGAAGTCAATGTTCATTGAGGCAATTAAATATCATGCTTTATATTGCTGTCACTTGTAATTTAGTTATACTGGAAATGAAGAATGGGTTGTCTATGCAATTGCTATCATAAACATCACTGGGTCTGTGTGGAAAGATTCACAATAAAACACTAAGTTGCCATTATCTCGGTGGCAGGTCTGTCCTCTCACAGAGCAGTAAGTAATAACTCTTCCACATTTGCAAAAGAAAGCAATATTTGCACTGCCAGGATGTGTCCTGTTAGTTTGAAAATAATGTCAATAAGGTGCTCTCCTTAGAAGCATCTCCACCATCCAATTGTTTCCCAATCACAATTCATTTACTCAAGCACTGCACTCTGCTAGAGAGTAGGAATGATCCTACTCTCATAATTACTACTCCTATGTGCAAACATTGACAGCACAGAGGCAATTCTGGCTGATTTAGCCAAGTGAAAGGTTAATGCTTGGGAGCTGCAGCCAGAATATTTCTTCCAGCAGGAAGACACTCGGCATGCAGTAAAACCTTCTCCTCGGCTTCTCTTAAGCCCTTGTGCCAGGGCTTTGCGAAGCAGGGCTTCAGAGAGGAAGCAAGTGCTGACACACAGGGACAGGAGCCCACCCGGATCATCCATTCTTGACATTGCACAACAAAAAACCCCATGGACCTGCACAGTGAAAATCTTCAACAGTTCTAATTCCTCTTCTTGTGCTGAAATGTACCTCCCTGGCACTCCACCAAGAGGGATTTAAGATAAAAATAATTACGTTTTATCCACTCCAAGAGGAATTTCAGCCAGAGACAAGACATTTTATCAATTATTGGTTTGGCTTTTTTTTTTTTAAATCTGTGACCTCAAATGCAGCACTCTCACAGTAACAAGGCAGTTACTGCAAACTAGTTTACACTTTTCAAGACGTTCCATCGAAGGAAAAGCACTCAAGGGAGTCAAGTTACAAATTTCTTGGTGAATAGTTATTGATCTTTCTCAACTTTTAAGGTCATCATTGGAAGATGCAGGGTATATATCATGTCTGAAACATACTAGAGAAAAAGACTAAATTGAGCAACTTTAAAAAAAAAATAAAGTAACCAGATTCTTGTGCTGTCCCAGACTAGAAATAAACTGAATCAACAGCCATGTAGATAGGCATTATTATATAGTACACTCACACTGGCAGCACTCCCATATCACCTGGTGCAGGTACAGAGTTATTCACATTCACATGAGACCCACACTGAATTTCAGCTGCTGACTTCTTAGGATGCTACAGACAACCCCATCCTCGGTGATGTGAAGGATCCATTGGGATTTTGTTCTAATCAACATTTTTTTCAGGCAGCAGGAGATCTGTGGTGCCCCACGTGTGATGGCTTGGAGGGGACTGATCTTTAGAGAACATTATCCAGTCCTCTAAAAAACCCCTTCTATCTTGTATCACACTGAGAAGCCAAAAATGGAGAGACTTAACACTACTTATTCCCCGTCTGCATTTTGAAAGACAGAGGCTAAATCACATATTGCCTCGGGAAGTAAATTCAGGCTGCGGTAAACCAAAATAAACAAGGGTAGAGGTCTAATATTTTGCTATGTTTATTAAAATTCTCAGCACCTTTTCAAGGAGGTGACGCTCTCCTTTGATAAAAGGCGACTTTAATTGCAATAGGTGTAGGTGGCTGTCTGGTGTATCAATTGCTCCGTCCTTCTCCAGTGAGATAAAGTGAAGGGAATTGAAGCTGCTAATGATCATGCTCATGAATACATTAGGAAACAACTAAGTTAGTCCTCATGTACATGTGCCGCAGCACAGCTGTGAGCAAAATGAGCTTTTTTTTTTTTTTAACAGTAGCCCTATTTACTCTGTCATCATCAGGCCAGTATTTTTTTATCATTCTTCCATAGCCAGAGATAATTACCTAATATATTTTGTAAACTGCAAGTCTGTTTTCGGAGCAGGAGCGGCACTTAGACACAGATTGACTCCAATTGGCTTCGCTGGCTGCTCCACAGAGGCACGGCCATCATATGACTTTTAATCTCCTATGAAACAAAATGATTAAACTGTCAATATCAGGATGAGCCACCATGACGGCCACCCTGATGGAATGGGGCCTCTGAACTGCTTCTAATAATATGTATGCAAGGAATAGATTTTTCTTTATAATGCATGTAATTAGAGCACAGGACAAAATGTTCTGTTCAAATTCATGACATGCACAACTAATAGAGAAGGAGAGAATGAGGCCCTTGGCTATTTATTTGCATGAAAAGGCTCTAATATGGCATATACTTTAGAGAAATTAGTTTTTAATCTAGGTGACTAGATGAGATTTTAACCCTGAACTGGTTTTGAGCTGACCTGGGAGAATTTATGCAGACATAAATGTGATACCCTGGAAGCCAGACGGGTGTCACTTCTTCATTAATTTTTGAATATCTAGTGTAGTCAAGGGGAGCAGAAAATCAGTCCTTTTAGAGGCTCACCTTATGCGAATTTGCTCTGGTGAGACACAATAAAAAAAAAAAAAAAAAGCAGATTGAAATCTTAGCCGGAATGTATTCTTTGCAAATTTGGGCATTGGAGGAGTCAGATACATTGATTCGGCAGTGATTCCCCCTGCTTGACCTGCATGAAAGCAAAACCTGCAGCTGTAGCTTTCTATGAATACGTTAAGTAGGGCAAGTTACTCTCCCAGCACAAGTCTATTACAGACACTACTGCTCTGCGATTCTAACATAACTGATCCAAGCAGCCCTTGAAGGAGCATTTCAGAACACGACTGCTGCTTACAGAGCGCTGCTCATTTAATGGCTGGTGCAGGAAATGTGGGGCAGCTGCGGATTTTCCATCAGGTCAGGGCACACAGCTCACATTCCCTGGGAAAAGGGGCTCTGAGCACCTCTGAAAAGAACCTGCAGCTCCACCGCCTCAATCCTTGAGGAATCGCTGTTAACAGCATGGAGTAGGGACAACAGTAATTTCTAGTGTGCCAGACCATTACTGCTCATTCTGCATCTTATCAGCACCACTTAGCTTGAGTCAGCTTGTGTAAATTATTTGTATCCAAAAAAAGCAATCTTAAATAATCAGCAGGGATTTGGAAGGCACCCCAGTCATTGCTGGTGGTGTTTGAGGTGCTGGACGTGCATCAGGGCTGGTTTTTTTTCGCTTGCCTGTTTCTTGTCTGCCAGCACTGCATACAAGCTCCAGCAGAGACCCAAACCCCACCAGTTCCAGACATTCAGCATCTCCTCAGCATCCTCAGGAGTTCATAGCACAGAGCTGGCCACCCCTGGAAGCAGCAGTCAAACATTTCAGACAGGGAAGGAGTAACATAATGAGCGCAGAAGCCTCACAGTGGTGAAGGACATGGAGACATAAATTATTTCTGTAAAAATCGCCACATTAATTAGGGAGAATACGGAATTTCTTCATGGTTTTAGGCTTTGAGGAGGGCAGAGAAGAAAGAACCTTTGATGACTGGGGAAAGGCAAGGGCAAAGTGTCTTCTAGGGGCTTGATGAATGAACAGGTCACAGCAGCAGAGGGAAAGTCAGGGTTTCTGTGCTAGCTGATGAAAAGGGTGTTTCTGTGAGCAATTGCAGAGGTTGGAGCAGGCCAGAGACATTCTGGACTTTGCCTAAGGTTTGGGCAGTTTGAAAGACACTCTATCGACAAATTTCTCTGCTAATTGCTAAATCTGCTTTTTTTGGGGGGAAGCCCAGCTTCCAGGGTGCCATTACTGAAAAGTAATGCATTTTTTAAAAATATTTGTCTCTTACTGAAAACTCTTCCAAGTCAAATTCTTCTGGAGGTTTACATCAATGAATGTTTTCAGAGATGACTGTGAAAATATTTCCAGAAAAATGTGTCAGTTCTCATTCCCTTTCCCAACTTTATCTTCCAGCATTTCCAAGAGCTTTTGTGAACATACATATTTTTTATGTTGGAAAATCTAAGTTATTAAAGACAATGGAGAATTAGAGAAGATAATGCAATGATTGTTTCCTCATCACATCAGATGAGTAAGGTGAGTCCTGAAAACATTTTTTCCTTCTTGTGGAATTGAGTCATGGCTTACATAAGAAAATAAACCCATCTAAAGAACCTCAAAAACGACCATGAAAGAAAGATGAAAACTCTTCCTCTGATATTTTAGTCTGAGCATGTGTGAAGAGAAGGAATAAAACGATAGGGTGGAATATTGAAACTATGTGAATTCAGAGGGGGAAAAAAATGGGGAAAAAAATGGAAAAAAACAAACCTGTAATATAAGTTGTTCAGGTGTTGTGAGACACCTGTGACTGTCCAGAGCAAGGCTGACTTATTCCAGACAGCCCATGGAGTCTCTTCCAGCAGCATCCAACTCTTCAGGCTGCCTCTCTGGAGTTCAGATTTTATAACAGGCAACGCTTCCAAACTCAGTACAGCAGAGCAGTTCCATCACCTGGGGAACTCAGAGCTGACATGAGAAAAGGGGCCTCGTTACAAGGTCCTTTGTAACTTTGACAATACCTTTGACAGAGGTACTTGGTAGCTGCAAGTTCCCAGGTCAGTGCTCACTCTCTCTTGCTCTGGAGAAGAAATATTAAAAAAAAAAAAAAAAACAACAAAAAACCCCCCAACAAAGTTATTTGTGAGCAAATCCAGATTGTGCAGAAACTGATGGGCATTTCCCTCCGGCCACGTATGCTGCCCCAGCCTGGGAAGGGTGGTATCCTGCGTGGAGAAAAATATCTCCTGATTTCTGTGAAGCCCAGAGGCAACAGATCTGTAGGCAGCTCCAAGGCTTTCCCGAGTGCTGAGCACATATGCACAGCACCTGGCACATCTGGGTAATTTCCTGCACTGATCATTCTCGTGCCACTTGACACAGTTGGATTTTTGGTTTGTGTTTCTGTTCTATAATTCCGTGATATTGGCTGTTGAAAACGGCAAATGCAGACAGAAAGACTTTTGGAGAACTGCAGTGAGGGGCCATAAATGCTTTGCTAATACAGTTAATACATTCCTTGTATCCCTGGCTTTCTTCATGGGCTAATTACTATTCAGGCTCATGTTTTGGTTTCTGAGCAGTTGGGAAACTTGTTGGAAGGTGTGTGCTGAAGCTACACTGTCTCATTATGCTACTTGCTTCCTCAGTTGGAAAAATCATCTCTGACAAGCCACTTTCCTGGGTGCAGAGCTCAAAAGACGCCAAGAGGCTTGGGGCTCGATGAAAGGTATTTGATGTCAATAGCATTTGACATATGCGGGTTTGATATGTTCCTGGCTTCTAAGTGATGCCAAAAATGCAGCTTATGAGAATAATATAAAGGCAGAGGACAGAGATCTAACCTCCTTCAGATAATTGCTCTGAGCTGTTGCAAGGTGACCTTCATCCCCACACAGGCAGCTTGTTGGTGAGAGTGCAAAAACATTTATCTCTCCCAATTTTCCTCGAGCACATAAGAAGCTGCTAAGAAAACAGCTCTGACCCTGTGTCTGCTGTGCAGGTGGGTGAGATGGTGGCCTTTATCCAAGCACAGAGGGAGCTGTCCTCTGTCTTCCCAAACACTCACTGGTGGCTGCTTCCTAGTCCCCTTGGTAAGTGCAAAAAACTCGGTTTGTAAGGAGAAGGGCCTGCAGCATGAAACCAGCGGCACAAAACCTTCCAAAGGTGCAAAACCACCCCTCCAGTCAGCCTTCTCCTTCTCCCAGGCAGGTGTCTGGGATGTGGGCACTGACAAACAGCGCTGACGGCCAGGATTGATCCTTTTCCCTCAAATAAACAAGGAAGGAGGCGGTGAGGGGTGGATCCTGCAGAGCTTGGCTGGTCCCTCACTCCCTGCAGACCCCAGTCAAACACTGCTGATTTACCCCCTAAGTCCTCAGTTTCCTTCTCTCACAGGCCTTCCAGTGCCCGGGTCAGGCTCAATCCCACGCTTCGCAGGAGATGACAGCACTCAGCAATGCCCCCTAGAACTTTCTGTGGCAATTCCAGTGGACAAACCTGTGGCAGGAAAAGTGATCTCACCCTTAGGATAAGGGGCAGTGGACATTGGGAGCTGCCCACCCCGATCCAGGTGAGTGGACACCTGCCATGGACTGGGGAACCACACAGAATCTTCCTGTCTGGACATTTGGACATTTCCACAAAATTTTGCTCCAAGGTAAAAAAAACACCTTTTCACGCCGCTCTCCCTAGTGTAGAAATCAACAGGAAAAACAAACTTCTCTTTACTGACTCATTTTCCTTGGAGTCAAAGCAGCACAGAGCCACAAGTCAGGAATATTAATGACATTCTGTCTGGGCTGGGCAGCACCAATGGCCCCAGAGCCCCTTCTCAGCACCAGGAGGGCAGACACAGGGTGTTTGTGCCTGCCTTTGCTCGCTGAGCATTTCCATAGGTGTAGTCCTTCTTTCACCATTCCCAGAGTGACTCACCTCTTCCCAAATGTCTTGGGCTGCAGTTTGTTCTCAGCAAATTGCTTTGCTCTTTAATGAGGGCAATTTCCATGCTTGCTTAGGTTTTGCATCTCTTACTGTTGGGGCCAAAATTAATCTGCCCTTCCTTTGGGAAGAATACCTTCTGTTCTTCCTCTGGGAAGAATATTTTCTGTCCTCCAGCTGTCCCTGCTCAGGTAGGGCTGCCTGCTGAAAGCTCTCACCCTTGTAGGATGCAGTTATTCCCAGAAAAGACACAGAGAGTTTAGAGATGTCTTTGAAGCCTAGTTCACTTAAGAACTTTGGAAAACTGCCTTAAATCTCAGAGCTGGAATTCATGGATGGAGTTTGAACATGGCTGGGATGGACCCGCAGCTGCTTTTTAAAGCAGAGGGTAAATACCAGAGCACATTTCAAAATCAAGCCCTGCACATGCCAGGAGTGGTACTGCATTCCCAGGGATATTTTGCTAAAATCTCCAGAACAGAAAGTCACTGTTTTCTACTATAAAACTCAAAATTCTAGCCTGTTTTTGCAAGCTGCAATTCCCATCTATTCAAATTCATGCCTTTTACCCGTCACTGCAGTGTTTTACTGAGAGCCTGTATACTTGTAAATGCTAAATGTCATCCAACTGTTCAGATTTGGTTGGGGCTAGAAATTACATGAGCACATAATAAGACATAATCCTGATTTGAAAGACACAGATAAATTGCAGGGTACAAAACTCCAAAGTGGAACTGTTGCATGCAGTTTATATATTCATATAGATCCTCCAGGAGCTGGTAATCCAAACATCAAACCTGGAGTTTTAAAAAAACAGGCCTAAGAGAATGAGTAATGTGCCAAGGACATACAGGGAGTTTGCAAGAGCACCAAGAATGGGAGGAAGATTTCTCAAGTGAAATTTAAAATGCTTGTCCTAAGTCTCTCCCTAGTGTGGCGCTACAGACCTGCTTCTCTGCTTTTTTTCTTAGATATCTCATTCCTGCTTCTTAAATATCTTTTATTAACATTAAAAAAAAAAAAGAAATAAAAGCTACGAAGGTGCTTCTATTTATCAGTAAGGAACTTTCTTAGAAGTTCACAAGAACAAAAAAAGCATTGTGTGTTCCCAGGCACAGTAAGATTTCTGAGCAAGCCTTTTTTATTATTCAATTTAAGCACAAGTGAAATACATAGCTATTTCAGATTTGGTTCCTCTCTGAAACATGCCTTGTAGAACAATGTTTCTCTCTCCCTGTAATTCTGACTCCACAACACCAATTTTATTTGCCAGGCCTGGCAAACAACGATCTATCCATCCATGTCATGCATATTATGTCAAATTTATTACGACAGCTTTCCAGCATATTTCCAGTCAAGGTTTCATTCTTCTTACAGATTCTGCAAATGAGCAACAGTTTTAGTTACAAATGCCTCCCATGAGGCAGCACTCCTGACAATAGAACGGAACTTACTGAATTTCTTGCAGCATTGTGACACCCATACAACCAATCATTGTCACACGCTGCTGAGAAACACCGTTTTGCTCTGTGGTTGATACATTCCCAACTCAGAATGAGCAGGAGGGATACTGGGAGTCATTCAAGCCTTGATTAGTGCTTGACTAGACCAAGCATACATCTTCATGTCCCAACAGGAGAAGCCAACCCAAAGAATTAGCTGTCCACAGCCAAGGCTCTGAACCTTGGGAGAGGTTTGAGCACAGAACAGATGGCAAAAGGGGAAACGTGAGTATCAAACATGCATGGAGCAAACCACGGAACAGAGAGACCTGCAAGATGTTCCTGACAAGTGGTGGCAGTGCTAATGAGTGTCTGGACTAAACAATTCTGTTCCCTTTTTGATGGAAAGCTCTTGGAGCTTTGCATTGTCTCTGACCCAGCAAAGCTTTAACACGTGTTTAGAGTGAAGCTCAGTGACTGACGTGTGGGTAGACAAATGAACTGGGATTTGGACAGGAAAATGCCCTGCCTGGTTCTTCCCAGCTGGCAGGGCAAGCACCCAGTGCCAGTGGAATACTGTTTGCAAATCAGGAAATGAAGGGCAGTCTCTGCTTTGCAAATTCTGAGCTATGAAACACTGCAGAAACCAGCTCTGAGCTGCACTGGGAATAATAGAACTGCCACAGCAGCCCCCCACAACATTTATTGTCTTCTCCCTGCTCGCAGCACTTCTTCCCTTTCTGCACCCAAGAAACCCAGCACAATCTCACCTCTCCTTTGGTTTTGCCTGCAGAGGAGCCTTGAGCCAGCCCTGGACACTCCTGTCCGCTGAATGCCGCTGGACAGCTCTGTCCAGGCGCCAGGCAAGGGAAGAAATGTTTGGGAAAAGCTGGTTTTGCTTTTGCTGAAGGATTTCTCAATCCTTTCAACTCCACAAACCTCACATGTCCACACAAATTGTAGCAAGCCTAGCATTTCTGTTGGCAGAGGTACAACAGGGGGTGAATGCTTGGGAGCATCATTATCCATTCCATTCTCTGCTGCTCTGACAATCCGTGTCTCACCAAGAGCACAGAAATGCTGCATTATCAGCATCAGGCCCAGAGAAGAGGATTAATGTGATTAGTCATAAATGGACCGAGGAAAACTCATTTTGGAGTTTAGAGGAGTTCTATTGGAGAACTTGCAAGTGCAAAGTTATTGAGCATCCAATAACTATCTAACCTAGCGTGCCAACATTATTCTGCTTTGGAAGTTTATACCAGCAACTGAGAAAAGCTGGATTTAAATAGCTGTCAGAGAAACTGAAAAGGCTTCACAGCTCTAAAGGTTTGAAGAAAAGAAATGCAACCACTAAGAGTATTTTTTAAATCATGGGAAAAATGACATTGAATAAGCTAACAATGGTGAATTTCATAGAGCGATAAATAGGAAAATCACTCTTCAGCCCTGGGTTTCACAAAAGAAACCAATGTCATTTGGCAGATAGAAAACCGAGGTACAAAGAAATAAAAAGGGGTTTTCTCCTGGTACCCCAAGAGAGCAGCTGGGAGCCACAAACAAAAGGCAGGTGTCATGCACAGCATCCCAGTGCCTTTCCTTTGAGCAGCACTGTCCATCCACACAGCTTTGTAGCTGATGGTGATGCTCAGGAGCACAGCAGAGCCCAGGTCTGCAGGGGCTGAGCTCCTTCCCTGCCGTGGCAGTGGGATGAGCCTGTGAGCTCTGGTCCCACTCCAGCTGGAATCCCTCCCTCATGGAGCCAGCATGGATAAGCCACTCAAGGGCTGACAATGGCTCATTCTCAGCCACAGGGCAGCGCTCATCTTATCTCCCAAGTCCCTGTCCTCTCAGGACCTGGAGCAGACCTTCAGCTCACTGGGAGAGTCCCTGAGCCCCATGGATGTGTTTTGAGGGATGCCAGAGTAGATGGAGTGTGCACACCTTAAATCATGAGGGGGACTCCCACCAGCTCAGATCCCCCAGCACTCAGCCAGGGCTGCAGCTTACCAGGATCATTTCTCCAGCAAAAATAGTGCCGGAGTCTCATTCTGGAGCAGCAGGGCTGCGGGACAGCTCTGAGAGCTAGGTCCAGGGGCACAAGGTGCTCTTCCAGGCTGGTTTGAGCAATAAACTCCTCTGCAGGTCCCGGTTAAAGTAGAGCTGGAAGTAGGTGAAGGCCTAATAAACCCCTCAGAGATAAAAATTAACTAAAAAACACCATCAGCACCTACCCATCGCTGTTCAGGGAGCACAACTTCTCCTTTCCATCTTTGCTTACAGCACAGCACATGCTTAAGTGGTTTCCTGCTGCGGGATGTCTTTGCTGAGCCGGGCCTGCAGGAGCCATTGATCATTTCCACGGGTAAACAACCTTGTTTTTCACCAAGCAGAGAATACAAGGATGCAGAGATTCAGGCTGTGAACTAGAGGGTTTGCAGCCAGCAAACTCAGGGAATAACTTCAGCATAAAATTAAAAAAGGAAGAAAAAAATAAAGAGAGAAAAATTTTTACTCCACCTCCCTCTGACATCTCTTAGAATCCAACAGTTGCTTTTCCAATAAAGGACAAAGAGCAGCTTCCAAAATGTAATATCACACATTGGGTACAATTCATGCATTCAAAATCTTCTCATCAAAACCAAACAAAACAAAAAAATCCAGGGAAAAAAATAGGTGTTGGCCCTACCACTGGAAAATTCAGGTTTTGTCACATGAATCTATCAAAGTCAGTACAATATTCCTTTGGTTTCAATATAAACTGTTATTTCCTAACTTTCAGTGAATAACCTCCATTCCAAATTGCCATTTATCTTCATGTGATAAAATAAATCTTCAACCACAATACTTCAAGTGAAGATTATTGTCCTCAGAAGGGGGAACAAACATCTCCCTTTTCCAGTCACCTGTGAGTAAAACACTTTGATTCCCAATTCTGGAAAGGACTCTACTGAGCAGAAAGCTACCTGTGACTGCCAGATCATGGATTTCAGGTGGTTTAGAGTTTGTATTATATTTGTATTATTCAGGTGGTTTGTATAATATTTATTTTTGTGGCCTCCAAATATGGTGGTATGTAAAAGATCAGCATTTCTAATTAAAACCTCCATTAAAGAAAAATTAAATAATTCCAGGGTCAGGAATTATTATTAATTTGCTGAATATAACCAGGATCATTCAAAATATTATCAACAATGGAGATTTCTTGATGAAAAGAAATTACTTGCCTCTAGAGGATTTTTCTTTTTTCTTTTTTTTTTCCGCATTTCCATATTTTTGGATATTTCCAAGACTGATGAACATTACCCAAAGAGAGAGACCTACAGGATATCCAGGCCAAGGGAAATATATTAAATCAATGTTTTCATATAGATTTTTTTTCTTTAGCTTCAGTGAAAGGAGCAGATTGACCTCTCACTTTAGCAACCACTGAGTATTTAAGAGACCATCAGGAATTTAACAAGCCAAGTGCTGTATTTATCCCATAATTAAAAGCTGCCCTTCCCAGAGGGCACTTCCTTCCCACTTCCATGAACACATAATTTTTTTCAAAATACACATCAAGATGTTATTTTCTCTTAAATCGCCTTTAAAAGTGTTCCCATCTGTCACTGTGTGCAAGCCTCTCATACCCTGGAGAAAGGATGTAGCCGTGTTTTGGTTATCCCCTGTTACACCAAAATTGCAATGTGTTTAAACAGCAAAACTCTGTGATTTTCTGTTTCATATGGAAACTGGAACCTGTGCTAGAGCTCACCCACAGCATCATGGACAGGATCCTGGCTGCTTTGTTCTTCCTCTTGGTGCCACGTCCCCTTTTTCTCTTGGGGGGCAAATATGGAGATCAGAAAAAAAAAAAAAAAAAAAAAAAAAAGAGGAAAAAAACCACCCAAGTTTCTTGAAATAGATTCTGCCTTGCTTTGGGCTGCTTTTGATTGGCTTCTGTATAATTAGCTCTTGCTCACAGTTTCTGTGATAATGGTACTCTCTATTAATTGAGCATATATTGTGCTCCATGCAGCCAGCAAGTGATGAAGCTGTCAGTATTTTGTTAGCTATTACACCGCCTGATTCTTATGGGCTGTTTGATATTGGTAACAAATTAGCCAATTTATACGTCATAAATAAGATTCAAAAGCCCTGCTTTATCAAGTGGAGAGAAAAATACTGTTATCTTGGTTGACAAAATGCTTGTACTAAGATTCCAAGCGCCTTTTGGCAGGAATTCATCAGAGCAGATGTATTCCTTCTATCAGGCACCATTTGCTTCAATTATTCTTAATGTTTAATGGCAGAATAATTGAACCAAATGGTAATATATACTCCAATAAAATAGTTTCATCAAATGCTTTAATTGCTGGATCTCTATAACTGCAGTGTCTGAGCGCTTTATTCTGCTTATTGACACTTGACAGACCATGATGTTAATGCATTACTTTCATAAATCTCTTGACGAGCTTTATCAGGTGAGCACTAAACCCGTGGAAATAAGTTCTGCGCTGGTAAAAGAGCTGGGGAACTGGAACAAACGGGGAAAAGCAAAGTGACACAAATCTGCCTCCTCATAATGCGAGGCACTCCTGTGCAGCCACTCTGCAGGAGGAGGAAGGATGAGGGTGGCCATGCCTGTTCTGTGCTTTCAAGACCAGTTCCAAACACCTTCCCCCTGCTTGGGAGTAGCTTGGTCTAAATGACAAAGCACTTCTTGTTTTCTACTCACTGGGCATGTAAGTGCTTGTGCTCAAGAAGTTCTTCCTTGGGCTAAATCTCCCTAAACCAACAAGTGCTGTGACAGAGATAATGAGGGGTCTGACCCACACTCCATGGAATTGGCAGAGTCCAAGGATGAAAATGAAGGTTCAGCACACTCTCTGGAATGCCGAGACAAAAACAGCAGGAGGATGCCAGGAGATGGAGTGAGCAGGAAGGAGGTGCAGAGCCAGGGCAGAAGTTGCAGGGATGGGGTGAATTACTGTGCTCCCTGCTGCATGCAGGTAAATAAACACCTGCAACCAAGGAGTAATCATAAGAATTATGGTTAATCATAAGAATTATGGGAAGAAATGGCTTACAGGTCAGGGGAAGCCTTACAAACCAGAAAATGATCTCCAGCTCCCCAAGGCACTGCCTGCCAGTAGTGTTGCTTGTTTGGCTAATGCTGGGTGCAGTGGTGGCCCTTGGTCAGGGCTCCTCACTGCCAGGCAAAGGATGCAACAATCCAGGTGTTGTGCATCCAGAAACGGCCAGAAGACAGCGAGGAGATGAAGCCACTTTCTCCCTGCTTCTGGGAAGTTCACAGGCTATCAATGCAACAGATTTTATTTTTAAACTGATGTAAGGGAAAAGCACAGAAATACCTACTGGAGTTGCAGATCTATGTCCTGATCTCCACACCACCAAAATCACTGCAGGGCCTGGGACCTGGACACGTTTGTGCAGGCAGGTGACATTCCAGTTTGTGCCAAAACAGGAGTGCCCAGGAGGACAGAGCAGCAGAGAAAACAGAAAGAGAATGCGTCCCTCCCAGGTGCCCAAAGAGCCCTGCTCTGCTGAGACACCTGCTTTAACTGCAGACACTGAGCAAACACCAACGCGGTGCAAAATCCCTCATGAGGAATTCTGCTGGGGATTCTGAGAGGATTAAACAGAGCAGAAGGAATGGGGAAGAGATGCATTTTGAAAGCTTCTCAATTAGTTTCTAATTGCTGGCATCCAGCCAGCCTGGAGATGGAGGGAAGGGAGGGGAACCAAGGGGCCACAGAGGCTGCTCCCAGCCCAGAGTCCCCCCAGTGCCAGCAGATCAGAACCACCAGGGCTGCAAGAGCGGCCTTCACCCTGCACTCCCTCTTGTACTTTAGGCCTGAGAAATGAAACATTGCAGTATTATGGATGTATTTACTATTTTGTTTTTTACCAAACTGGTTTTTTTTTTTGGTTGTTGTTCTTTCTGAGAAAAGATGGAATTGAATGAAGATTGAATGGATGATGTCTGTGGAAAAATCCTACCCAATGAAGTTTTCATCATGCTATGGCATTTATGAATACTACAAGGAAAAGCCCCTTCCAATGTGTAAAGGAGGCTACAGAAAAGATGAGTGGGACTGTTCTTCAGGGAGTGAAGGTTTTAAACAGAAAGAGGGTAAATTTAGATCAGATATTAAGAAAAAAATCCTTCCCTGTGAGGGTGGTGAGGCACAGCTTGCCCAGAGAAACTGTGGCTGCACCATCCCTGGAAGAGTTCAAGATTCATTGTTCTACAGGTGACACTCTGCACATCTGAGAAAATTTACTTTCTGCTCTGAGTATTCTCTGAAGCTAAGGTAAGGACTGATTGCCAGGTGTTCAGCCGACAAGCTGTGGAGGTGTGTGATGTCAAGCATTTCACCAGGGCTAGGAGACAATAGTTATGGAAAATTAAATGCAAAATAATGCGTTTTCCCTGTGTTTTGCACATACTTGTTTAGAGCACAATTCAAAATCGATTAACATCTTCATATCACATTCCTCCTGCCGTACAATATGGGAAAATCACTCGGGAAAACAGCAGAAAAAGCCTCTGGCATTGAGGGCTTTCCAGCACTTCAGGAATATGGGATTTAGGCTGAGCAGTGCTAGTCAATGAAGCTGAACTTCAGTGAATGAACAGGATTAGGGAAGTCCAAAATACTGAGAATTTGTCTGACTTTATGTTAATACTGGTTTCTTTGGGCAAGCCCTAATAATTTTCATTGACATCAGAAAGGAATGCTGCAGCCAGAATTTCTAGAAGGCCCTTTTGTTCTCATGTCTGCCTCAAAAGTGGGGGAAAAAAAAGGGGGCAGAGAGAAAATCATCCCATGAACTTCACTGTGAAGAAAAAGGAGGGACAATTCCTCAGCTCATCTTGCCCAAACATCTCCAGGGGCTCCTCACACAGAGCTGCCAACACCAACATGCTGCCCTGGCACCTATCTCAGGGGTGAGTCAGGACATCAAACGACCTATGCTGGGGCAGCGGATTTTAGGCCTGACATCTGTTGATGATAAAGAAAACATTTACACCTTCCTGGTAAAGTCTGAGCTGGTCTGTGCGCAGCACAGAGGCGGTGAGGGCAGGACAGCGCTGGGGTGCATTTGCCATGCAAAGCCAGGGAGGGAGGGAGGATGAGCCCTTTGATGTTCAGGGGCTCTGCTGGGCTCCTGTTGAAAGGCAGCAGTGCCCCCCCAGCTGCAGGGGGGCTGTTTGCTCAGGCCTGGCTCCCCTCCAGCTCAGGATATTGCAGTGGTGGGGGATCAGCCCCACGCTGCTGCCAATACCCTTTGAATGAGCCCTCTGGTCCCCACTGCTGGGCCACAAGGTTGCTTTTGCTAAGCAGGCAGGGCACCAAATGCCATTTGCTTCCTGAACTGGGCTGCCCTCCAGGGCAAAGGCATTTAATGGAAGCTCAGGGAAGGAGAGTTGTTACAGGATTGAGATGCTGAGGGCTGGCCCGTGTTGGGTCATGGAGCCAAACAGAGCAGTGCTCCTGAGCAAAATGGCATTTTCTAACCCCCTTTACTGACCCATCTGTGAAACAGAGGAGGAGCAGCCCTCCTAAGGACTTGCTGCAATGCCCTTTCTTGCCTGTTATTTTTTGTTTCTGTTTCGGAGCAGCAGTCGGCACCTGGCTCTAAAGAGGCTGCCACATGCAATTACAGAGGGAAGGTCTTGAAGGACACAGTGCTGAAACAGAGAGACATTTGAAATAAACTTAAAGGGAACAGCTTTGTTTAGCTGTGTGGCCTTTGGCTGCCCTGTAATTCTTTATGTCCATTATAACAGAAAGATCAAATTTCTCATTTTCTCACCTCTGTATCTAGAGAAATGCAAAAATTCTTACACTTGATCTCTCCGAGCCCTCCTTTCCCAGATTTGCTTACCAATACTTTGTCACTGTCACCTCCTTGATGATGACCTGTTTGTATTCATCCACACATTCAGAAGACTTGCTCTGGTAAATACAAAGGTCTCAGTTTCCAAATCCCATCATGCTGCACATCCCAATAGCACTTAATTCATGGAGCAACCCATTTCTGTCAGTTCTCTCCAGGCTTGGCTATCCCTGCTAGATTTCATTACAAATTAGCATGGATTTAATTGGGAATTGAGGGCTAGGCTATTCCCCCATCTTTGCAAACACAAGAGTGTTGCATGTGTGCAATACTCTGGTGTCACTGTCCCTACACCACTCAGCACCCACCAACACAGGCAGAACAGAAATGCAAAAGGCCAAGTTCCCTTATGCACTAGAGATCCTTCTGCAATCTGCTACCAGGTCTTGGATAAGTCAAATCTTGTCTCTCAGCAGTTATCTCTGAGGAGTAACGTGCAATAATCCATGTATACTTTTATTTTTAATCTTTAGCTGGTACTTTGTGAGACTGAACAAAGACACAGACGTGTTAAGGATTCTACCAAGGGTGCATCTGTCTCCAGATGAAAGGATCCTGACATCAAACTGACTGCAGCTGGGCTGGAAAAAGTTTTAAATCACTGCGAGCAACACAAGTTTTGCACCAAAGTACAAATACACATGCCATGATTTCCTCTGGGTGACAGGCAAATCCTGTTATTCTACTTATGAATGGGGCTCATTAAGTAGAAAAAAAAATTGTTGGTGCAACCTGTTCCTTTTTAAATGAAACATATTAAAGTTGATAGATACCTCTAATTCTCTGCTCAGCCTTTTATGCATTGCAATAACACTGCTCGCATTGTTAGGTAAAGTCTTGAGTTTGCATAATCTGCTTTTCATTTCCCTGGCAGCTGCAGATCATTCTTGGTGACTAAATTAAAACCAGTTTCTTTCAAGAATTCACCAGATCTGTCCTCCTTTTGCCTCGCTGTACCTACAAGTTAGGGAGAAAAAAAGAAAACAAAACCTTCCCAACAAGCATTAAATCCTATCAGATCAGGCTGGAAGGTCACCCCATCCACCCCTCTGCCCTGAGGCAAAAATCAACCCTCCTTAAGCCATCCCTGACAGATGCTCACCTAACTCTAAAAAAACATCCATTGATGATTTCACAGCCTGTCCCTTGGCTTAGCTCATGCCTACAAGTCTGACCTCAATGCTCCTTGCCACAGTCAAAGCTCCTCACTGCTTGTCCCATCCACACTGGACTTGGGGAGATTATTTCTCCTTGCAGAAGAGTATTTATCCTCCCTTTGGAACAGACCTGAACAAGGGTGCCAAGCTTTCCCAGGCTTTTCACTCCTCTCATTTATTCTGAATATGTCATCTACAGCCTCTAAAACACAGCCCTGTTTCAGCCCAGCACTCCTGGACTGGTTACTCAAACACTCCCCAACCCATTTGTGCTCTTGCTGTAATCCCTGTCCTACAGAAGGGTGGAGAAACACAGAAGGTCAAGGTCGTTGCTTCTTGGGACAGCAATGGACAGGCCCTGAAAGGATTCCAGGATGGTTTCAGGCTGGTGAGCCTGAGTGAGGAAGCAAAGGAAGAGAGTTGCGTTGGTGAAAAAGTGGGGAAAAAAACCCAGGAAGTTTAGGAAAGGAAGGGGAAAGAAACTGGATGATGTTGAAAAGTGCAATGACCTGCTTTGCCCCACTTTGGCTGTGCTAGAGCTGACCTTGACTGCAAAAGACACTCCAATTTCCTGAATGGCAGCAAAAGGGAAAACAAGGCCTGAAATCTCACCATCAGCTGAGGCTTACAGCAGCACTGAGAACTGGCATTGTACATGTCATGTAATAAAGCCCTAAGCCTCGGAGGCCTGGGGATTTCTGTAAGTTAACAGCTTTTGCTCTAGGCCACGGCTTGGCTGGTGCCTGGCTCGGTGCACTGAGCTCCTGGCTCTCCCAGCCCAGCAAGGCCGCTCAGAGCCGTGTTGGGGCCGCTCTCAGGGCACTCCTGAGCCCAGCTCCCAGCATGAGGGAACCACCCAGGCCAGCCTGACCCACAATAACCAGAGATATCCCCGGAGGTGCCCGAACGCCCCCGGCCCCCAGGCACAGCTCAGCTCGGAGGGCAGGGCAGAGGCAGCCAGGCCTGCCTGGCATCTCCTCTGGTGAGTGATTTGCACTGACGTGCTGTTCCAATCACAGCAATTCTGCACGATACCAGCTGCTTTTCCCGATGTAGGGAGGCACGGGCCTGACAAATAGGACAGTAAGCGCTCGTTAAGGACATTACCCCAGAACTCCCAGCTGTTACACTTTCGCTGCGAGAATTTAAAGGTATCTTGTTAAAGATGTAACACAATGTCAGCATTAACAGTTTCCTCCTGTTTTGCCTTCCAAAGTGTCCCGTCCTACAGAGTTTTATTAATACAGGTTGAAATTTCCTGATTTACAGGCTAATTAAATCCCACTTAAAGCTTTCACAGAGGGGATTAGCTGGAACTTACCCACTGCTTACGCTGCTGTTTGGTTTGTGAGGGGAAAATGCAACTAAAAACATCTTTCCCAGGGAGACCAAAACTAAATTTGCACATTTGCACAACGAGATAAATGATCCATACAAACAAAACAAACCAGTCCACACCGAGCCTCTGGTTACAGCCATCTCACAGTGCCTGGTGCAAGTGAAATACCAAACCTTCAAAGAGACCCAAACCAGGCCTTAGGGAATTTTCCATATTACACCTGAAAAATAAAAATGATACTATTCTGCTCTGTATATGGCTTAAGAGGACTAAAACTTGTATGTGCTGTAATTAGCCCACATATAAGAAAAGATATATAGAGATAAAAAGATCTTTTTTAGATAAAAGGCACATATGTTGGAGTATAACAATATCATCCAATTGAAACTAAATTCCAGTTCATTTCATTTCACCCACCTGTCACAAAATGCTGAATGGAAGAGTAAAGGCAAATTAAACGTTTTTCTGTGTTACAGAAAGGACAAAGTCGATAAATATGTTCATTTTTACATTTATTTGACAAAATGGTATCAATAGTATTAATCTTTGCAGAATAATAATTGTGTACACACACAGTGGATGGTTTCGAGAAGAGAATTAGGGACACAGTGTGTGACAACGTAGCACAAACAGTTCTTCCACAGAATCTTATCTGTCCAGTATTAAAATATATAAAATAGAGTGCGACTCTTTTATTTATTGTGGTGAGGTAAACATTTCTTCCTTCAGAGCAGTGTGGCTTTTATGCACCTTCAAGAGAGCTGCTAACGATAGCCTTCTCCTTCATTCTGTCAATAACTACAGACCTAGTGGCATATTTATTGCTATTCTAATGGTCACACATTTTTTCCTTGAGCAGTATGTAGAGAAAGGAATGGAGAAGGAAAAACCTGCAGGAATTGATGATAGCAGCCTGTCTACACTGTTTGTATCAAGAGCCAAAGATTAGTGCAGATAATTTATTTTGAATGTAACAGTTTTAATGGAAATGTCAAGAAAAATTTGTTTACATTTTTCTAAGTAGAACACGGTATTGATTAGAGCTGCTCAAAAAAAATCACAATTAGGAATTTATTTCACAAATTTTTATATCTCTGCCCATTTATAAGATCAGATCATAATATCCCCTCATTTGTTCCCTGTTCAAATTTATTGATGATTTTCAGCACATAATTCCTGGGCAGGGTGAGATTTGTACAGAGTTTTCCAGTTACACAAGCTCTTTAGTTATGTCTTCTGTTCCCTGAATGAATGAATGATTTGTGTGACTAACAGCTTGAATTTTGACTGTTACAAGAGAATATATAATCAAAAAGAATCTTGGTCGATATCTGAGTATTGAAACTTAGATTTTTTTTTTTTCCATGTATGTATTTTTACTGATGCCTGAGAAGTCAAATACTTCAAAAATGGAAAAGTTTGTTTGTGCTTTACTCCAAATAAATTAAAAATGGTTTTTGGAAGTTAAATCAACTGAAGAATACTCCATGCTCATGAAAGAAAACTGCTTCGGTTTCTCATCTTCCTTTAAACCCTCACAGCAGTGACATACTCACAAAAGGGGTTATCTTAAAATGTTAGCAGCCATTTCCTTAGTGGCAGACACATCCTCCCTGTATGGCACTGCTACCCTTGGAAATACAGCAGGGCATTTCCAAAAACTAGGAAATAAATGAATCACATTTCAGTGGTTTATAGGCACAGTAAGAGTGGGAGTTCCTTTCACTACCAACTATTCTATCCCTTTTCCTATCGTGAGGTATCCATTGGCATCAACAAAAGTAAATCTTCTTAAGGCAAAATCAGTGATTTCTAAAAAAAAGAAAATACACTTCACTGATTTGAATAAAAATAGATACTGTAAGCACAGCTTTTTACATTATTGCAAAAGTCCATAAAAAATATAAACCCACTATTTGCTGACTCTTTACAATATAAAAACATGGATGAAAATATTGTGAAATAGGTGACCTAAAAGTGTTTGATTGAAGAATAATTCTGTTGACAGAAGCAAATCAGTAATTATTTTGTCTTATCATGAGTTTATCAGTCACAATTTTGGAAGGAGAGACAAAAGAGAGCTTTATGAAGTGCAGTATTACTTATTACAATTGCGAGTAACAAAACTACCAAAATTAGATCAAGACCTACAAACTTTTCAAGACTGTAGCTGCAAAATTTCTGAAGGCCAGCTTGCAAGCCTATGGCCTGAGCTGGCCGTGTATCACCAACGAAGTCCACCAAGCCTGAGGACTGCTTAGGAGAACTCCATTAATCCTCTGAAATACCAGCAGGAATGATGTCTTGTGAAACACACACACCCTTTCCACGAGAATAATCTTCAAGGTGTTATTTTTTGGCCACACTTGCCACTGCCTTCTTTGCTGCATCCTCAAGGTCATTGGCAGACGTGATGGGGAGCCCACTTTCACTCAGAATACGCTGGGCTTCATGGACGTTTGTTCCTAGAAAAGAAAACTGACTAGAATTAGTAATTAATATTAATGAATAAATGAACATCTCCTAGTACATCTCTGAAAAAAATCAGCTAATGCTTCAAACTGCACATGGCTTCAGTTTAGCAAGAGATTAAACGAGTGGCTTAGGCTGAGCTGAGAAGAAGAAGCTGTTAATTCCAGTGACAATCGTGACAGACAATGCAGTCTGATAATGGCACTTGTGTGCACAACAGGTGCTTTTTGAAGATTAGAGGGTCCATGCAGCATCCCCCAGAGTCAGCAGGGACATCCAGCAAGAGCAGTGGATAATGGACCACGTACCAGGCTCTAGGACACTCGGAAGATTTAAGGCATTTATTAGGCACAACCAGCTACAGCCAACCAGTGAGTCAACAATAACTAAAATTCACCTGTGATAACGGAAAGCTGCAAAATGGGCTGCTGAAAGGCAAAGATTTGGGTAATCCTGAAAATTTAACCAGGTTTAAGCTGCTCTTCAATATGCTTTTGCATTTCTTCTAAAAACAGGGAATACAAAGGTCTCTGAAGTATTCAGCATGACACCATTCCCTCCTCTGCTGCTGCACTAAATCATTATAATCACAAAAACATTTCAGTTGGAAAAGACCCTTAAGATCTTCCGAGTATGACTGTAAACCCAGCACTGCCAAATCCACCAATAAACCACGTCTCTGAGTGCCACGTCCACCCCACCTCAAGGAGAATGCAGTTACACAGCACAAGGACTCCATTTTGTATGGAAAAGGTTCAGCTTTAGTCAATACACAGGAAAGGAAAAAAATCCAGAGCTGAAAAAGATATGATGGGAAAATACATTTTCCCAATTTTTCCACTTGTCTAAAAGACAAGAGCATCACCTTCCCATTTACTCTATCTCATTCTCTTTGGAAAACTGAGACAAACAGAAAATCAGAATTCTCTAGAGCTTTCTCCACCAAAGCCAAGTGAAACTTTTGATCACTGCTATGCTCTGCACCACTGAAGAACCTGGAGTCAGATATCCCACGGAGAAAGCAGAATCCACACTTGGGGATCACACATTAATGACGAGCACAAGGACCCCGAGCTGATCCTCTTTAGAATCATTTCTATCCTCCTCCTCTATGTCATGTTCCTTGTTCATTTGCCATGTCAAAATGCTTAATTACTTTGTAATTCCTAGACCTAGCAAAATGAATTTTAATTATATTTGAAGCTATACACTAATTATACCCTTAATTATTAACCAAGCAAGAAGCATACTCTTCACTGTGCAACTTCCAGAATGCTCATTTTAAAGGATGTTTTTTTTTTTTTTTTTTTTTTTTTGGCAGACTTCATAAAGCATCTGAAATGGGACAACAGAGGCAGAGCATTTCATAAAGCTTGTTTCATCAGCACGCTCGAGTCAGGATTCCCACTCCTGGTGCTGAAAAGGACCAAAGACATCCCTGTCACAGCACTTTGTGATGGGAGAGGCAGGAGTCAGGAAAAGGAATGCGGGACCCCATCTGCTCCCTCTGCAAAGGCACTGGCAGAGCAGCTCACGCTTCCCATCGATGTGCAGAGGACACGCTGTAGGGTTTGTGTAGGAAGGTCAAAGACATCTGAAATCTTTGACAGAAGGGGGATTTGGTTGCTTAGTAACACCCAGAACTGTACAGAACTTTTTCTACGGAATAAAAAATAATCTTATGGGCAGAAAAAGAGCATAATATTTGATTTTTGTTCAAGCATCCTCTCTAACATAATGTGGAAGCTGCTCCTTGTCAGCCCAGCACTGCACAGGGGAGGCAGGAGCCATTCCCAAGGTTCTCTTCTCTGTTGAGTCCCTCACATTTGTACTGTGATTCCCAACAAGCCTTGAAGGTTTTGTCTTTTATTTAGACACAAGCATGATGAACATTTAAAACGGTCGAGATTATACCTCTCAAGTAGGACTCTGTGAGGGGAAAAAAAATGGAAAGAGGGAAATTTTCCTGGAAATTTTCCCACAGAGAAAAAAAATGTTGTGCTGTTTGTGATAGCCATGTATTTAAAACTAACTTTTACTCTTCACTAAGTGGCCAATATTAATTTACTAACAGGTCGGAGAGGGAACAATACATTGGATCTGTTCTGCACTGCATTGATTGCTCTCCACACCACTTGTCTAACATGCTTTACAAAATCAATACAAAACACAGCCCCTGAGAAGGAAGGGGGAGTTTATGCAGGGAAATGAAATGATGAAAGATGAAAAATAGTACGAGTACATTTTGTATTTCTTAAATAAAACACTTTTATAGGCAGGCCGTACAAGTAAACACCCTTTTCAGCAAGCATTTCCTTTGCTATAATTTTCTTTTCTTTTAGTGATAACCTTTTATCTCATTGTGATTAAGTATTTTTAGCTATGTGGAGAATATGGAAACTATAATGAGCCTGCTAAAAGCAGAGGTAAGTGATTTAAAATTAAACATTCAGAAAACACTGGAAACATTTAGGAATCTAGGAAGAGTAGCACCTTGTTGCAAGAGATGCTAAAATAAACAAATAAAGGATCCCACTATTCCAGCGTTAACCTCCTGCCACTGGATGGTGTCAGAGATCTGTAAAGAGAATCCCATATCCAGGCTATCAGAATAATCTGCCCTTCACCTGCCCTGCAGCCAACTGAGGAAAGGTGAAAATTCACAGGGCTGGAGGCTGTAGGGCTTTTCTTGTTGCTGGCTTTTATTGTTTGGGGGGGTTTTTTGTGTGTGGGTGGGTGGGTTTTTTTTAAAACTGGATTCTATGAAGAGAATGGCTTTCTAATTAGAAAAAGTTTTTCTCTTCTGACACATATTACTGTCAACAGCACTCCATGGAAAACCTGGAAAGATGTAATTTCACTGTTTGTAATTCCACTCCATTTGCCCTTTTCTGTCTTAAACTTTCCCAAAGAATATTTCAATCTTTTCCTCTGCCTCATGTTTACACCCTAACGGGGAAGCGCACATTTAAATTTCTGCTGAATGTTTAAACCCAAGATGTGCGAATAGGCTGATCTGAAAGAAGTTGTGTGACTTTGCAATATCCCATTCTGTCTCTTGGCAGGCAATTTGGGATACTAAAAACTAAAAAATCAGGCTTACATACTAAACCATACCTGCAAACAAGACACACAAGGTGGAGCAAAACTTCACTTGTGTGTAAAAGATTTCTGAAGATACTAGAAAATTTTAGATTCTGAAGAACACGCAAGGTCACTTGATCACATGAATGGAAAATATAAAAAGCAATTTTGCACTCAGACATTTGAATAAAAAGCAACTTGTTTTTAGCTGAGTTTCAGCATATTAAGTAGTCCTAATTCCTCCCAGTTTCTTCTGTCCTGTGACCAGAGTAGGAGAGAATTCATTTTTTGAAAGAGAGAGGAAGTAAAATTTCCAGGATAGGAAGCAGATATCTAATTCACAATTCTTTTTTATTCTTCCCTCTTTTCATCTATCTCTGAGCTACATAAATGAAACAAGGTTTGGCTTCCCTTCAGCACTCCCAGTCAGTTTCCACAAAACTTAACTGAAGTATATTACATTTTAAAGGGAAAAAAATCCCGCATAAACCCAGCAGCAGTTAGTTTTCCATCTGTAGAAGATAAAATCTGGAATATGTGATTTCTCCAGTTGTCCATGAGCTTTTTAAACAATAATCCTGTGCCTCAGCTGGTGAGTTCTTCACTGATAAGGCAAGCAAACGTATGTAATTATAAAGTTACCATTTTCAAAGAGGAGAGTAATCCTTTCTTTATCCACTGGTAAAACAGCTTGTAATTATTATACAACTGAGAACAAAGATTTGTCCACAGAATCCTGCTAAATCAAGACAGATTTGACTGATTAAAACTCTGGCCATCAAGACACTCGTAGTACAGTGCATGTGGGCCAAGAGTCTTTAAAGTGCAGGTGACAAATCTGCTAGATTTATGGGAATAATGAACAAACCTTCTGCTGGGAAAATGCTCAAAATGGAAACCCAAAAGGGTGCTTGTTCCTTTCTCTCCTTTTGAACTGTAAAATGTTATCAGTGATGTTTTAAAAAGTCTTGGGTAGTCTTACTACTTCCCCAGTACTCATTATTAATTCAAAATCCTTACAAGTTTAAATAACCCTGTGTGAGTTCAAAGAACAATGAAGACGATTAAGGATCCAGAGGGATTGATTTCCAGAGGAAAGATTAGAAGGACCAAACATACATGTATTGCTTGGCTGGGTGATTAAGGAGGCAGAGAAGGCAGCAGTGACTGGCTAGCAGTTCCAAAGCACAACATCTGAAGGTTGTAAACATCACAGCTCACTGTTCAGGATGAACATGAGGAGTAAGAGGAGGAATTAAAACATTTTTGAGATAAAGATTATGCAAAAGTGGGGGTTGGCAGCATTGTTCTGGGAGTGAGCTTCCGAAAGAAAATGTGGTACAGTCATGGAATTATCAAAATTACTGGAGAAAGGTCAAGCAAACTTGGCAGTGGCAGACCCAGCAGAATGAATTTTAAAATGAGCAAGTTGCTCTTCTTTGTTTCTCTTGTAACAGTTTCAAATATCACAACAGAAATATCTTGTTCGTAAGAAAAACTAACGACTTTTTCAATATCTTCACTCAAAACCTGGCAGCTACAACAGTTGAGAAGTCTTGCAGATCTGACAGATAAACTTCTTCCCAGCTGTGACAGACATGAAAAGTTTTTTTGCTATGACAAAAAGTGAAACAGCATTACCTAGAGCTGATAAACAATGAGATTTTATGTAATGGAACTTTCCTGCTTCTAACCAACATCCATCAGTCTCTGCTTCATCTCTATTAAACTTTTTACTTAGTCTCCTAAGGTGTTGACTGGTGCTGCGTCATCCGAAGAAAATGTTCACAATTTGTCTCTAAAATCCACTTTAAAATATTTAAAATTCCACGCTCTCAGCACAGCAAAAGTGATGCCAGCACGTGTAGTGGAGCATGAGAACGAGGGAGAGGAAAGCTCTGCTTTCTCCTGAAACTCTCTGCTTTCTCATCCTAAGGAGCCCTGTGATGGTAATTTTTGAAAAGGACAAACTCCGGTGTATTCAGAACATATTTTCCTCCCCCTTCTCTCACAGGGTGAAAAACCACCTTAGTTTTGCATCTCAGGCCCATAACGGGATGCGTTTCCTCCTTTGCTCAGCGGTGCTGTGTGACAGGACATTTTATGCTCTTTACACGCACACAAACATGAATATGGATGGTTTTGAGTAAGAGGCCTTAAAACCCACCCAGAAACTCCTCTGTTTCCCAAACCTACTTAGGCTAAAAGAAATATTTTCAGCTTATCAGGGTTGTGTGCTGATTGCAATCAAGGCACTTTTCACTCAATGGCAGAAGGGTCTCCCTCCTTCAGGGCACTTCTCAGAAATTGGAGGCAGAACTCCACACCCACTGCCATTAAAATCTGCAACTGCCAAAAAGTGCTTGTCCTCCCCTCTCTACTGCTTTTTTGTTTCTCACGTAACAATGCTGCATGCACTAAAGAAAGAATATTCCTTACCATTACCAAATCTTCTGGTTCTTAATGGATTTTAGCGGGATTGGGTATTTGGGCAGGGGAACGTGTTACAGTAATGTCTCTCTCACAAATGCTGCTTCTAACATCTTTCTTTTAATTATGGCACTGGTGTAAATTTAAGAAAAATATATTTTGCTGCAGGTTTAGCAATAATGGAATTGCATTCAGTAAAAAAAAAAAAAAAAGTTGAAAAATAAATACCTTCCAGTAAACATAAACTTGCATCAAAAAAATTCCTATTTGCATTGCAAATCTTACAGGCAAACTCATAACGCTTCCATTGCAAAATTTCATTGCTTCCAGTGCCATCAGGGACCAGGAATATAGAAATATGAATTTATTGACTTGAGGTTGTGCTATGGCTGGACGTATCTTATTATTTGGGACCAATCTATCTAGAAGAAGAAGAAATTTCAAGTGAATTACTGAGAACCTGAGGGATGATTTTGGTCTGAATCCAGCAGCACTCACCTTCCAGTCTGACCACCAGAGGTACTTTGAGCTCAAGCTCCTGGCAGGCTTTGGTGATTCCAGTGGCTATGATGGCACAGTTCACGATCCCACCAAATATGTTTACAAGGATTGCTTCCACCTGTAGGAAAGGAATCAAGGACGAAATAAGTGAGGGCTTGTTTGTGTTTTGTTTTGACTTTGTTTTTAAAATAAACACAGGGAAAAGATCCAAACCAGGGTACCAATTCCCCTCTGTCAGGCAGGTTCTCATTTATGGAAGGCACAAGTTTCACCTCTGCACCCAGAGACTTTCATTCTGAGTCTATTGTTGTTCCAGTGTGCAGCAGTGATTAATTGTCTTGGTCTAAACTGGCATGGTAATTAATGTAACAAACAAAGTATTCTACAAAAAAAGCAGAATTTCTACCTATAAATAGAAAATAAAAAGTCCTTAAACAATCTATAGTTTGATTTCTTTTAAATGCATTGAATCACCGTCAGAGGCTGGAGCTCAGAAAACACAGGGTATGAATGTGTGATGCACATGCAATGAAATATTCATGTGGACACTTCACAAAACAACCCGGATCTTCACTTTATCACAAGCAGTACAGAGGAAAAGGTAATATACTTGCCCTGACTTGATAAAGTGGAGTAAAAATCCCTTCTAATTAACAAGGAGAGGCATGTAATGAAGAGCATTCATTACAACAGGTTAACTGATAACCTCAAAAAAACGCTATTCATCAGTTTCTGGAAACTGCAATTTCTCCACCCAATTCACAATTAAATTGCCCTTCACAACATACAAGACATTAATACATGAAAGATAATAATATGACTTCTTTCCACTTGGTGAGGTAACATAACATTAACCCAAGCCCGTATTCCAGGCTTCCAACCATGCCTGGTCACGTTGAAGAGGACACCACAGGGATGCAGCCCTGCTGTTTCTCATTCCACAGTGGGGCCAATCCACAACTTTTGGGGTGCTCTACAAGAAGCTTCACTGGGTGTCTCAAAGGAGCTTTGCCAGAATTGTGTTGACTCCAAACCCAAGAAGATAAAGCAGGGATTATGTGTGAAGGAATGAAATATCACCGCATTGCACTGGTGCATGATGTCAGCTGCAATCATCCTCACTGCACCAGAGGAAGGGATTCACTTTGCCCACCGCCAGGTAGCCAGGCTCATACCAGCACCAGGTAAATTCCCTGAAGTCATGCACATTTATAGCTCTGCACAATCAGGTTTCATATTTCTCCACAGACAGAACGTGACTATTAACTCCTGTGATGTGCACTCACACACGCAGAGTTCAGCACCGGCAGAAACACTGCCATCCACAGTACAAAAGGAAAACAAAACATCGCAACAAATACTTTACTTCCCAGGAGGCAGGGACACCTTTCACTAGACCAGGCTGCTCAAAAGATGATTCAGTGCATTTTCAGTTCATGGAGCCTGCGCATGGCTCATGGTATGGCTTCCTCATCCCAGGCAGAGCACAGGCATCAGAAAGACATTTATAACCCAGTCAAACAGGAACATACAATTTAATCAATTTTATAACTCTTCCTTATAGTTTAGATGCTTTCTTGTCAAGTTAAATGCACGCATTTACCAGTTAATGGTTTTCTGAATATTAAGGTGGTGATACCATTGCAATTATTTTAGAACTATAAAATCAAAATTCTTAACACTGGAGAAGCTACCAAGAGTAAAACCTCAGCAGGCCACTTCTCCCTTGTTCCCATTGCTTGTGCACGCACAAACATTCCTGGTTTAAGGAAGTAAAAAAACATAAAAGGAAAAACGGAGCCCTTCCAACTCTTATCCCTTTAACCCTTATGGCAGAGATATCTCCATGCAAAAAACTTTGGTGTTAAAACATCCTGGTGATGGAATCTAACAGTGGGACATGCCACAGACACCACTCCACCCTTTCTAATACATCCTCCTAATTCAGAGACATTGCACCAGACATGTGACAGATCAACTTAACCAACTGTGTTTACATTATTAGAGATAAGGAGGAGGATTTTATGCCCAGTACAGATATTTTAATTCCTAGCACAGACTTTTTCATTTAGGGATCTGCTTTTCAGCTTTCAAGCTGAATTCTAATCATGTCTTCTAATCCATTGGCAGCAAAAGGAAAAAAAAAAAAAAAAGAAGGAAATTAGATGCAGCTTGGATAATTGATGTTTGTGTGCTTGGCTTTAATAAAAATACACTGTTAAATTAGAGAGGAGTCTAAAAGGATTCAATCAATAAGAAACTGAATCAGGTAGAGAATTCGATCTTGGGTTTTATTGTAATCTTCCAAATAAGCCAGAAGATCAGTTCAAATGATGCTGAGATTCACTTTAACCCTGCTGAAATCTGTGAACATTGTTTATATATGCTTCTGTAGCCTGACTAGATCCTGCATTTCCAGCTGAAAGAACCTTAGCATTCAGACACAGTAGATGGATGAAGCGGTTTTCAGTGTTTCATGTGCACAGAGAATGCACAATCTCTGTGTTACTTAAGTCTATGAGAAAAATAAGCCTCCTGTAACATATCAGAACTATTATATCTCCACATGCTCAGCATCTAATGCATATGGACTATTAGAGATATCAAGGAGAGGACAAACTGCTTGTACACAAGACAGGTTACTAACAGCATCATTATTCTAATAACCATTTTTACCTATCAGAATGCCTTATTAATGTTCTTTTGTATTCCAGCAATATTTTATTAAGGAAACAAAACACAGAAGCATATCCATGGGTCAAGCTTTTGTATGCAGCAAAACAACTTGACAGATGTGAAATCCCCACCAAATGTACTTGCAACTGATTATGGACTCTGGAGAAATAAAGGAACCCACAAGAGCATGAAGACATCACCACCAATGATGGAAAAACCCTACAGTCTCCCAGGCCTCACCACCAATGCTGGGAAGCCAAAGGGTTTTCTCTCTTTATATAAGAAAGTAGATACACTTATGTATAGCTATATCTATATAAAATCTATGTTACTTTATTAATAAAACAGTTTTAATTTACAGTCACTTTTGGTAAAGTCAGCCTTGAGAAAGCCACTTTGATTCTGCTTTGACTATTTGCCACCAAAAAAACCCCCACACAGCAAATAAATGTAATTGTGTACTAACCAAAGTAACGGTGTTAGGAGATTACTGCTGGAATTGTATTGGATCATCAACATGATCCACAAGGCTGCCAGGTTCCACACAACTCAGGGCACTTTAGGTAGAGTAGAAACAGCTTTAGCATACCTGGCTGCTCTCTCAAAATCAGAATGTGTGTGCATTTACTACACCCTCTTATTATTACTATTTTCTCTAAAAATGTTCCCAGCCTTAACAAACTGCACGCTGAGATGTGATCGTCACCCACTTCAGGACGAACAGAGGCAGCACCTACAGAGCATTCCACCTTTCCCACAGCCCATCTCTAAATCCACGCTGCGCACGTCTGGCTGTCTGCAGCCGCTGCTTTCCCGTCTGCTGACCTCTGAGCCTGCACTAACCCCACCAGCTCTGCACACAAAAACAGAGAGGACAAAAGCTTGACACTGGCAAATTGTTGGTCCTCTGTGATTCTCCACCTTTGCTGTTAGCACAGAACAGCTCCAGGTGCACGATAACAACGTGCTGCAGCACCAACAGGTACTTGCTACGAGATGAAGCTCTGAATCTCACGTAAAACAAGCATCCAATCATGGATGCAATTTAACTTAGGCTGAGGTTTCGTAGTCACTGGGAGGTGACCCAAACATGGGAAGCTTCTATAAAGAAGTTGCCCTGCTTTCCCTCTCCCTCCTCAGCACACAAACACCCATCTCCTGTGCCTGGTTTCTGCTCGTGTATTTCTGAGAACCTCTCTCACAACCCTCCCCATTATCGCATCTGATGACAGCAAAGACTTGCAATGATTTCTAATTATTAGCAGTGTCCCATCTGTACACATCTTTTCTGTTATATGCACACACAGATGCATGAACACTCACAGAGTGAACTATAAACATTATACAATCACCGATATAATCTCTGACCTTGCTGGAAATTGTGACTTTGAAGTTCAATCCATGTATTTTAGATGAAAACAAGCTATTCAGCAACTGTCAGTAAAACTACATCTGCTGCACATTAAAAGCTACTCTAGCAAAAATCGTGTTCATGGTTTGTCTGATTGAAATATGAAAAAAACCCCTTTTATATTTCAAGTGAACGGAATTCATTTATTGACCACTCCTAACTCTTTCATCAACTGGAAGTGTATCCAGGCAGTACAAAGCAGATTTTCTTAGTCAAGTTTTCTTCTCCAGGATGCCACAGGGCACATCTATGTGGAAGACAGTGGGTTTGCATGGTGCAGCTGGCAGACACGTTCCTGCCTGGAGGCTCCTAGAATTTTTTGAGGTTAAAACATGCATCATGACTACTAATCTTTTTGGTCAGCAATGTCATATTTTGTGTCTGCAAAAGCACATTCTTTTACCAAATGAAGCCATTAAGTTGGCAGGAAATAAGCAAGGAAAGCAAGTCAGCAGCTCATTGCCAGGCATTTGTTTTTTCCCTCCTTCCTTCAACAGAATAAATATCAGGAAGGATGGAACTTCAAATCATTCAAACATGTCACAGACTGGGCAGAAGCTCACATTGCTGGGACACAAGCACTGAAGATCCAGAAGAATTCCCAGCCCATGGAGGAAAGTAAAGGTGCTGTCACCTACAGCTGGATCCAGACATCCAGTACTGCAAACATGCAGAACCTGACAATAACTGTCACTTAAAACTTTTATATTCCCATTCTGATCTTCAGAGATGTTTTACACCTCAAATCCCAGGGAACCCCAGTTAAAAGAAGGGCACTGCCTTTTAAGAGGTAGATAGCAATATTAAGAAAAAAATCAAACCACTGGGTAAAATGAGATACAGAGTTCTTCACTTTGAAACTAATGGAGTGCATTTAATCCTTCCTATTAGTCTGTTGGTCTTTATTATTCATTCATTCATAGTTTACCAAATTTATTTCAATGTGAAAGAAGCAGATTATCTCCAATTCTCCATACAAAGTAATAAAATGTAATAAAAGACAGATGCCATACACTTGCGTTTTCACTCTTTATCCTTCTGCTCCAACTGATAAGTCAGATACATTTTTATATATCTCTATATTATTACAACTTGGACCACAGGTCAAATGTAACTTTTTCATATTCAGTTTAGAAATATTACTCTAATCCTCTATCTACTTATATCAAACAACATTTATGGTTCATTTGAAAATAAAGATTAAGCTTTCTGTATCTGAAGAGAATGAAAGATTTACAAACATGAAAACATTTGCTTAAAACACCCACTAGAGGACAGTGCAATTCAATGTGGAAAAGGGATGTAAAAATCTCTTTGGAAAGGAAAGCAGGGTTATTTTTTCTACTTAAAGCCAAACGACATGATTTTGCTTTATAAAAATTATGCAAACTATCATTCTGCCTCTTTGGGATGGAACTTTGAAAGTTTGAAAGTGATAAGTTTAAAGAGGTTGAATCAACAAGCAGCAAAGCAGGAAGCTTGCAGTCAGGTAAAGAAATACTGATCCAATGCAATTTTGAATGTCTTGCACTATTCCGAAACAGGTCAAGGTTTAAAATTCACTAGTAATGTACTCTGTTGCCCTGTCAGGAAAGGAACTCTGATGATGAACCTCCAAAATACAATTCAGATTTTTCTGTCTGGAGGCACCAACTGCTAGGTAGGAAAAGCAGATTACGGATTTTGTCCAAAGCTTGTTTTTGGTCTGTGTTCAAGAGGTTCCTGAGCAATGCAAATCTCACTGAGAGCAAATATCTGGTTCTGTCACATCCCACTGTTGTATGTGAAGCCCTGTTCTTGGATGGCAGCTGAGGTGGCAGTACCTGGCTGCCACTGGAGGGACGCCTTTTTGAAATGCAACGCCTTTGGTGCCATGCTAAGAGTCCCAAATACCCCATTTTTGCAAAATCAAGGCTTTGGAGGTCCAGTTTCTGATGGGCTAGAACAGCCAGCCTACAGCCTTCAGTCCTTCCTGCTTACAGCAAATTCAGGATCTAGAACAGGACACAAATTGATTGGCTTTCGCTGGTTTGAAAACAATTCAGCAACAATCCTCTGCTAAATGACCAGATCCAGGTTGTGGCTCTGCCTCAGGGTACGAAAAACACGCAGGTCAGGAGGGGTCTGGAGCAGGGAGAGAGCTCTGGTACCCTCCAATGCCAAAGATACCTCCCAGAGTGAACCACCAACATCATCCTCACGGTGGGATTTTGTCTTAATTCTCTGTAGCACTGACACAAGAATAAAAATTAAGGGATCAGAGCTCATTAATGGAATGAGATGAAATGAGAACTGGCAAATTACACATCACAGTACTACAGCGGAAACACTCCCCAGAGACATTCCTTTGCCCAGCTCCAAGAAGTGATGATATGGGAATAGAAATACTGCGATTCCAGACACACAGTCTCCTTCAAATTCCAAAATGCCATGGCAGGCAGCAACATGATCTCAGAAACCTCCATGTCAACGAATTTCAGTGAGAAGTCTCATGTCAAGCCTGTTTTGGGAACATTTCCTCATCTGCAGGACACACACTCTGCCCTCCCTGAGCCCTGGCTCAAACACATCCATCATGATAATCCCGCGTTTATGAAGCTGCAAACCATTCCATGCTCCCTGTGCCTCAGCCACCTCCTGTCCAGAAGCCACATCCCCCTCGTTAACGCAGAGCAGAGTTAATTAATCCCACTTCATGATCCAGGCAGAGCAGGCCAGTGGGTGCCTGCAACCATGCAGGCATATTCTTTCACTGATAGGAAGCACAACCAGCTCCTAATATAATCCTTATTACAATGATAAGGGAAAAGAATGAAGAAAGAGAAGGGAAAAAAAATATTGAGAACACAAAGTACCATTCTGAAGCATCCTTGAGAATCAGGACAACAGCCTTTAGTATTGTTTTGGGGACATAATGCAGCAGGTAGTTGCTAGAACATTTGTATCTTTGGTATAAATATGGCAGAATAACTTTTCTACCAGATCATGGGTATATGGAATAGATTTGTTCTGACTCTCATCTGAGCTTCAAGGTGATCAAGCCCCTGGATGAGCAGACCAGACTTCAGAACAATCTAGGGACGACAGCTACCCACACAACCACATATTGCAAGACTGAGAAACCACACGTCATCAGTCCTTGTGTGCCAGATGAGAGTGCAGTACTTCAGGTTGCCTTTCAATTCCTCTTAAAGTGCACCCAGAACTAAGGGCACTTGCATGTTTGGGTCTGATTTGGGGGCTATCAATCCAGCAAAACCAAGATGCAGCCACACCACCGGTCATTAAATACTCGGGGAACTCCTATTGACTGTTCCAAATTAGCATGAGAAGTTACAGACACCCTCCAAACCCACTCATCCAAGACAGTTTATACAGCAGCATGACTGCAAGGAGTTCTTCCACAATAGCAAAGTCTATAAAAATTGATCCAATATTTGCTGAATTTTGTCTCTGCACTTCAGATTAATTTCTCAGAGGCATATCATACAGTTTCTCTAATGTTCTCACCATCTGAAGTTCCAATTAGATTTTTGAAAAACAACGCAGCAGTGTCATCATTACTGAAGAACGTGACACAGGAGGTAGCAACGTATCCCTGCTATTTCAACAACGTGTTCTGCCCTGGGGTGCCTCTGGGTACAGTTTCATCATCCTTTATGGGGTGTTAACAGGCAAAAAGGTCAGGGAAGTTTAAATCATTTGAACTAAAAAAAGTGCAATATTCCTCAAAAGAGGGAGCACCTGGAGAGCGTGAATGCGTGGTGAAATGGAGCTGGTGCAGGATACAATCCACGGTGCGAGCTGCTGCCAGATGAGTTGTTCAAAGAGTTGAGTTACACTGGCTGGTGCGCGGTGGTGTGTGACTGACACCTGGCGAATTGCCAAACCCAATACGGGCAAACGGCACAGTCACAAATATCCACAACAAGGCTTGACCAAACAGAACTGTTGATTTGATGACTTTCTGCTCAAGACTTTCTGTTTAATTCAACAGCCAGTGAAAAAAGTGTGTGTTATCAGTTTGGAGACATCTCAAGGTGTGCCTTTTCACTTCCTTCTGGGTTGACTTTTTCCCAAGTCCAGCTAGACTGTATCTTGCTCTAAACAGAGAGTTACTTTGTAATTCAGGCAAGGAAAAAACCTAAACCAAACCACCAGAAGCCAAAGCCTCACTAAGATCTGAAATTTTGATGTGAATAATATTTGAGGTCCACTAGTGAAATTTATTTCCCAAAATGGAATCTCACCAGAACCTATCTTTAATTCCTCCTCAGAAACAGCTTTAGAAATACAAATACTATACTTACATTTATTTGGAGTATCAAAGTACTAAGGGAAAGTATCCATCACAAGGGAGAAGAGAGATGAAGAACAGTTATTCTTGTGCTCCAGAAAGACTTGGGATCTTCCTTTTTGTCGCCTGAGAAACACCCCTGACTTGTACTCCCCATGCAGAAGAGAATGAAATGCTAGAGAAGCTCCTATCTAGGTCAGGCTGTTTTTCTTACTGAGACAATGGAAACTTTTAAAAAGGAATTCTATACTTCAAGAAGCTTAATTAAAGTATAAAAATGCATTGTCATGGGTACCGAGCTGCATACACACATCTGAAATCTCCAAATAATTAAAACCCGTTCTTTTACAGTAACATTGTAGTCATCAAAAACGTGAATTGCTGTGTTCATTAGGTTCCAAATTACGAGCACATAAAAACCAGCTCACTTTTAACATGCAGTAAACCAAAGCAGAACCAGTGAAACTCAGAAAGGTACTTAGAAGAGTGATAAAGACACTGGACAAGCTTTGTATGCAGAAAGACCAAATAAACCACAACTTTCCATCTTAGCAAAGGAAGCAGAAGAAGGATACAGAGCCAAGACTGCAACCAGCAATGGAAAAAGGGAACCAGGTGCAAGCATTTTGTACCTGCCTCCAGGTAGTTTTATTTCTTAGTCCTTAGTTCTTGTAGTGAGATGGTGAAAACACAAAAGTGGTCCCTTTACCATTATTTTCAAATACAGCATACAGTTATTGTCTGAAATGCTGCCGCAGGATATTGGTTATGTCAAAAGCTTTCACGAGTTGAGAATACCCAGTAACAAATTCCTGGGAAAAAAAACCCACCAAAGACTTGTAAATACAAGGATATCAAAGATCACTAGGAAGCAGAGGGAATCTAACAGGAAAGCATTCTCAGACACTTGTCCTCTTCTTGTGTTCCTCTTTCCCTGCCTCTGGCCACTGCTGGAGAACAGATCAGATAAGACAGATCCAAATCTTACTCAATGCAGTCACATTCTTCCAGTAAAACACAGCACAAAATCCAAAATTTCTTTAATATCTCTATGCAATCCTGTCCAAATTAAATCACAAAATAGTTGGTGTCCAAGTCATATGTTCCTTTATCAGTTTCACTGATTACAAAACTGTCTAATCTCAGCAGTCACCACTTAGCATCAATTCAAGGATGCGGCACCGGGCAAGTGATTGGTGATTTTGATTACTTTTTATTTTAATACAATTAATCCCTTGCTCTTTCCTATCCTTCTGAGGATTGGATCCCAATCAGAAGATGGGAACTGAAATTAATACTTATGACTTTGTCCACATGTGGAACAAGCTAAGAAGAGCTTAAGTGTCCTCTTCCTCTTGCTTCATCCAGCCTCTGGTGCACACCCAGAGGGAGAGGAGCTGCTCCTGGGACATTCCAAGCTCCAGATGGAGCACAACCTAAGGAGAATCAGGACATTCTCCTCCCACCTTCCTAAACTCAGCCTGCAACATTCCCTGACCACCCAGCAGCTCACACTTTTCCCAGTGGTCACCAACAGTCAGTGACCAGCAGGACTTGCTGCCACCTCAATATTAGTGAGAATTTTTGTTCCAGAAATGCCTCTACCAAAGGCTGTCCACTCTGGCATTATATATTAAAGACATTCAGCTCTGGACAGGACTGCTGAAAGACAGATAATGATCTTTATCTTCCGCAAGGTTTATATAAAGTAATTTAAAAAAAAAAAAAAAAAAAAAAAAAAAAAAAAAAAAAAAAAGTGGACAGTTTAAAAATTAATGACCAGTAATAATATCCCCACAAATAGGATGCTAAGCTAAAAACTGGATTATTGCAAAATGGGATGACTCAGGAGTTGACAAAGTGGTTCTACATACTTTTTTGGACTGTCTTGCTACTTGCAAAATCATAAAATGCAACTTAACATTTTTTTCCTCATAGCAAGGGGAAAAGATTGGCCTGACTGACAAGCACAAACCAGTGATGTGACTTCACTCTTCCTTATAATTTAACCTATCCTCTTCATCTTCACTGAACTTTTTTCACCAATTTTCTGCATTAAAAAGGGAATCACCTTCAGAGAAATAATTATTCGATAATAATCTCCCATCCACTTTTCACAAGTTTATCAAAGCGTCTTGTAATAAAACCAGAACGGAATGTTTTAGCCACAACCCCAAAGTGATATAATCAGCAAATCTGAACTGTGAAAGAAGTTATAGAGCTACATTAAGAAACAGATGGAGTGAGCCTAAAACAATCACAGATAAGCCAGCACAAAGGAACTTAACTTTAGATTAATCAAGGTTGAGATGCTCGAGGCAGCCATGGGGAGTCAAGCACATTAAAATTAACAGGAGATGCATGTAAATCACAGGCTGCTTCTTATATCTCACCCCAGTTCTGTACAGAGCAACACATGGAATTGTAGGTGTCCCTGTTAACCACTTTCCCTTGCTTTACAAGTGATTTTGCAGTATGGTCAAGAAAAATATCTACCTCAAAAAACGGCTCTCCTAGACTTGTTAACTTCAATGAGAATTTGGAAAAGCTTATGAGGATTTAAAACTCCCACATTAAATTGCAAAAAAATGTCAGAACAAGCCTCAAATGTATGCTCTCATAACACTTGAAACTAAGTATGATGAAAACAAACAAATAGTCAGCAAATACTCAGTTACACAACCAACCACATTTCACACAGCCAAAAGCTGTCGCTTGGCTTCAGTAGCACTTCTAAATTCAGATTTTCTGCTGGGTTCAGATACAACAGTGTATCGGCAACTTAAACGTAGTTCCTTGGTGCAGGATTCCAAAGATACAAGAGGCAAGTCCCAAATAAAAATTAATTCAGAACCTTAACATAGTGCAGGAATTCAATGGCAATATTTGATGCTAAGCACACAAGTCCAGCAGTGTCTCATACTTTTTAATCTCAAAATCAGATAAGCAAGTACATCCAAAGTAGATTACTTTTTCTGCAATTTGAGAGCATAAAAGTCAAGTTGCACATTTATATCTTCTCACGGCAACTTTTTATTTTTTTTTTAAATTTCCTGCTGGATGATCCACAAAAGGAAAAATTCCCATTGTTAGAATCTATTTGCTCACCTGAGAAACACGCCTTGTTTTCCAATATGCACAGTACCAAGAACATCTTGTGATCTGGGCTAAACTGTAGAAGTGAATTGAAAGTCCATATTTCAAAAGAAAACAATGTAAATGATTATAACCATGGAAATTAATGCAGGCAGAAACAGACTAATGCATGCATTGCATGTAGTTTTTGTTAATTACTTTTTAAGTACTTATGCACAGTAGTAGCTAAAGAGGAATTACATAAAAAGGAGATTACATAAAAACATTGCCAAGTGGGTGTTTCATGCTGAGCCACAGTCTGTAATAGCAGTGCTGATTAACCAGGACAGCTTTGGCTTCACTTCCAAGGCCTTTAATGGCCCACCATAATCTCATTCACAGAATGGCTTGGGTTGGAAGGGGACTTAAAGGTCATCTCATTCCAAGCCCTCTGCCCTGGGACACCTTCCACTGTCCCAGGTTGCTCAAGGTATGATCCAGCCTGGCCTTGGACACTTCCAGGATCCAGAGGCAGCCACAGCTTCTCTGGGCAACCTGTGCCAGGGCCTGACCACCCTCACTGGGAAGAAATTATTTCTTATATCTGATCTAAAAGTGCCACCTTTCAGTTTAAAGCCATTCCCCCTTGTCCTGTCACTCCAGGCCCTTGCAGAAAGTCCCTCTCCAGCTCTCCTGGAGCCCCTTTAGGCACTGGAAGGTGCTCCAAGGTCTCCTTGGAGTCTACTCGTTACCGGATTGAACAACCCCAGCTCTCTCAGCCTGTCTTCATAGCAGGGGTGCCCCAGCACTCAGATCCTCTTTGTGGCCTCCTCTGGGCTTGTTCCAACAGATCCATGTCATTCCCACCATTTTTCCTTTTCAAGCATCATCAGCATCAGTTCCTGCCTAGATTCTGTCCTGCCAGGTGATGACTGAACCACTTCGCTACAAGTCCCGGTTCCAGGCAGTCCTTCTGGTTTTGCACGGGAAACACCACAAACACATTTCTGTGAGACATCAGCCCGAAGTATTCTACCGCACTTTGGGGAACCGACACATCATCGAAGAACCTGAACTGGAAAATGGTTTCTTGAATCTGTTATTTGTTTTGATGAAGCCATCTCCCAACGAAGTGTGGACACACACTACAAACCTCAAGCTGAGCACTCTTCAAAGCCAAGATACCCTGCAGCACTCCCGACAGCTCTCACCCCAGTGACACCTTCGAGTGTTTACAAAGAGCAAACAAAAGAACTCTGCTTTATTTCTGCCTAATTAAAATGTTTTAAAAGAATTTAATTATAAAATGCCAAACTACACAAATGTAAAGATCTTTCCTACAGAGAATTAGTGATGAATTGAATGATTTTTTTTTTTTTTATTTTAAATCAAACTGTTGGCAAGCGGTGTGGGTTTCCTGCTTGTAAACAAGCATACGAATGCTAAACATATTTATTCACAACTTGACACGAAATACAGCTCTGTAATTAATCATTTCCCTATCTAAGTCAGAAAAAATAAACCCCCAAACTTGTACACCCTCTTATTATGAAATAGTCAGCTACACATAAATGAATAATTATCTGAATTATCAACTATCTACAGATGTGCAGCTCTTTTCAGCCCAGACAATGGCATCCCCCTGATGCAAGCTGCTAATCCCACACACATTCACTTATTCTTTGTTTAAAGTGAGAAAATCTCCTTACTTATTAAATACACTCAATCATGGGCTATTAAAACTATTGTTTCGGGTTATCTATTAATTGCAGGCTTCCCTGTCTATATTCACTGCTAAGGTGCCACCCCTCTTATTAATTGAAAAATGCCTGCCTGAGTGGGTAAAATGTTAAAGGCCATGGGTTAAGACCAATTCTACAAAAATAAGGTAACTCTTAAGCTTTGAGAAGTTGTCATTGGAATTAGCTGCTTGAAATCCCATCTTATTTTGAAAACATAAAGGCTGGCTTTCAGATATAAAAAAATACTCAGTAGAACTTATTTAATTTCTGGCTTAAATAATTTCCAAGAATAGTTTGCTTTCCATATCAACAAGACGTTTAGAACGGAAAGGCTGAGTGATTGCAGTCCCTGTAAGACCTTACTTTAATCTTCTGAAATGCCAACAATTAGGAGTCAATGTGAAGACAGAGGAAACCATATTGCTCATGGGAAAAGACTAAATTCTTTGTAGGAATATTATATTAATCCAAAATAGACCAGAAATGTAATCCGCTGCTTGAATACGGTTCTGAATGTAATGGCAGCACTTGCATGCTTTTTTCTCCACTTCAACATGAAAAGTAAATGTACAAGATCTTTACAAGCTCAGTACATTCAAACAGAATAAAAGTAATAGGCAGGCATATTGATCAAGTGACATCTTTAACAGACAAAATAAACTTCTGCTGGTAAAAGAAACGAACAAAAAGCTACATCACACACAATTAAGAACATGGAAGATGTGCCAAGACCTAGACTAGAACAGCATGATGCCACCTCCTTCTAAAAGATCTTTTTCATTATAGTTAATCTTGAACTCACAAAACACCAGATTTCTTACAGACTTCATGTTAGATTGCTCCAGAAATCTCATACAGAAACTTAAGAATCAATGCCTTTGTTTAGATACCTGTAACTTATGTACAGTACTGCAAACTAGTCTGCCTTGGTGTAATGCGAAGAGAAGTGGGAAAGACGGAGAAACAATTTAACTTTATAATCCATGAAGTCAACAAGAATGATTCTTGAATAACAACAGAAAATAAAACATTCATTATCAAAGTTCCATTTTGTCGTTTGTCTTCAGTGTCTGCAGCTGACAGATACACTCATTTATAATCCTCTGCCAGTTGCAAACTGGCAAACGCTTTTGAATTAGTCCCTAGACTTGAGCCTATGAATTTAATTGTTTCCACAAACAACTGGGCAATGTTTCAAGACTTGGCTTCAAGACACCTAAAACCTTCTATATCGTACCTCACAGAAAAACCAGCAGGCTGTTCCCTGGCATTTCCTGGAATACTGGTTCTGTTCAGAATTAAACACAACCTGGATGAAAAATTTAAGAAGTATCAAAAGTAATGTATCAAGAAAATCTCTTTGCCCTACAAACTTCTGACTAGTTCCAATTTTGATCCAAATTAGAAGTGTATCTAAACCTCCAAGGACTGTCATTAAGCAGTCAAAAAACAATTTTTCTTTGTGTTTAAATCTGCTCCACTGTATGTAATTTCTTCTCACCAGAAACACTTTAAACAGAGTGAAAATCACTGTTCATATCAATGAAGAAAAATGCTCTCCTCAGTCGTGTTACAAAACTAAGAGTGAAACACTACTTAAACTGCATAAAGAAGAATTTATACTTAAACAGAAAAAAAAAAAATCAACAAATTAAAGCCAAGGTAAATGGTACAGTGATTACTGCATTGCTCCTTTCATTTGGGACTATTCTGATCGTATGGAATTAAATAGATTGTTCACAAAATCCTCTATGAGCACATGATCAAAGCTATCTCAGAAACACAATGATTACCAGTCATAACTCCAGGCAACACACTGCTGCAGACAAAATTGATGTAAATCAGAAAGGAGAAGCACTGGAAAAATGTAATAGGTCCTTGTTGAAACAGTCAGTACATCTCTCTCATAAATACTCAAACACTTCAGAGTCACTATTTCTTGATTTTTCAACCAGCCAGATGACAAATCCCAAATATTTGATTAACAATATATCAAGAGGCCTTGGAATTCAGAATTAAAGAATGAACTGTGTCAGCAAGTTATGGCCACTCATGCATTGTAATTGAAATGCACAAGCATTTGTAAAGGTCCCTTTGCAAGAGATTACCAAAGGAGTAACTCAATGTGGAAGAAATAGCATTGTCAGGGATTAAGAATAAGACAGGCTGGATTTGGAAAGCAAAATGGAAAATGAAAAGGGGGCAGTTTTCACTTTGGCAGGTATCTACTAGTGAATATCTCAAAGTTTAATTTCAAATATGTAAAAATTCCCCAGAAAGGTGAGGAGTGATACAACCAGTGGTCTGAAGAAATCAAATTAAGTGGTTGTAGTTGATGGAAAGCAGAAGGAACAACAATACAGTGATACTGAAATGATCTGATTTACCAGTTCCTGCATTCTTTCTGTGTATTAATTCCTCTGCTCAAGTAGAGCAGTGAGATTAATGTACATTGGAGTGGTTTACTCATCCTGTCAAAAAACTAAAACCTGCTCAGAGCCCAGATAATCAAGTTTCGATAACAAATCACCAAAATAGACATGGAAAATTCTTCATTTTTCTATAGGTTTACAAATATTTGGCTCAGCAGAGATAAGAAAAAATCTCATGCAGAACTTCATTGCAATGGATTCAAATGTAAACAAGTGTGGTACTTGACAGAGCAAACAACATAAATACACCTTCATTAATCCTTATGGAATGAATACATTCACTCATTTACATAAAGAGAACATTCTTTTATAGTCACCACTATCAGAAGTTCAGAGGATATATGAAACAGTTTAAAATAAACCATTGCTATTAAAAATTATAACCTTAGATCTATCTTTACAAACATATTTAACCACTCCAAGCATACGGATTTCATAATTGAGAAGTCAATACAACATTTTAGTAAAATTTAAAAAAAATATATTTCAGGAAATCTGAACAAGATGTTTTATTTTTGGTTTGTAATTGCCTCTTAAGGGGTTTCTTTAACCCTTCTCTTTTAATTAGCCATCTGTTAAAAGTTACCATCAGAGATATAATAACTAGTAGAATGACAATTCTGATCCAAATTGGTGGTATTTTTGCTTGTGTCTTGTGTTTATTGATTCTGTATTTTTTGCCTTCAAGGACGGGCACTTGGAGTCCAGCAAACTGACGGTATTGGTGTTTCAAATCCAACATCATCCTTCAATGCAAACCGGCAAGGCAAGACCAAGGACATGACAGCTGACCGTCACCACGACGTCTGGGTTCTTGGTCTAAACACTTACACCTTGAACTGGCCATTGTTTTTTGCACTTTTTTTACAGTGAGCCCTCATTCAATGTCATGACCTCAGTTATTTCCTAGCCTGGAATTCAAGTTTCCATAAAATCTCCCTTCCTGCAAAACAACTACGGTTCAGTTAATCACCCTCATAGCCAGCCTCTATTATTACCTGCAAGGCTTTGATTACCAGGACTTCAGCAAATCCAATATCCCTGATTTTCTCTTATGGCTGCAGCTGTGAAAATGACTTCTAGAGAACACTGGAACTGGCAGAAAATGCCAAAGTAGTTCTACACTGAGAACTTGCTGCTCTCCCCTCGGTATAAAATTAACACACAAGTTACAAAGGTACTTTTGAAATAATTGTCCACTTTTCAGGCTTTGAAATCAAAACTCAGCAAGTCCTTCTTGTGTCTGTCCAAACCCTTCCACCCCACCCAACGCTGCGGAATTACAACCCTCCTTTATGCCACCCCAGGTTTATTATTTGACAAATGAACCCCACAAAACCCACCTAACGGCAGAGCTGCGAATGCTCCCAGTTAATAATGCTTCACATGAGGAAGGAACTGGAATTCTTTCAAGCATTTTACTGCCAAACAAACAAGAATTTACTTAATGCTAAATCACAAACCACACAACTCCTTGCTCAGGATCTACACTTAGCTACAGTCATTGGTTGCAGTGTAGGTAGGACAAACTGTTTTAAAACACGGAACAATGTAACAGCTCAGCTTGTTTATTGCTGAACGTGGATTTCACCAGGATGTTTGGGTTTTCACTTCACTTACCGGTTATTTTCAGGCCTTCACATGTATGGCAAACACTTGTAAACATTCTTCTAAAAGCATGGTGGTCCATTCATATGTCAAAAAATACGCATGGGCACCACTGAACACTGCACACAGCTGCAAATGGTAAAGACTTCAATGTGTACAAAGCCTCAAAGAAACAAAACCCATGTTATTGATTTCTGGATAGCTATTTTGGTCTCCCAATTATGAAAAAGCTACAGGTAGCAGTTTTCAGTATAACGTGATGCTGCAGTTGTCGCCTATTTCTCATTAATTTTTCATTCCTACAAGAAAAAGTCTTTCCTGGGAGCTCTAAGTGTCAGTGCAAGTCTGTTTCCTTCACTTTTCAACACCAGACACGTATTTATTCTTAAGTTTTCAATTCCATTGCATAGCTTGCTATGCAACTTGCACACATCAGCCCCAGCAGCAGACAGCTTTTCACCAAAAACTTGTAACTTGACATATACCTTGTCTTGCCTTAGGCTTAAATTGATTAATTCATCTTTCACTTGAGGTAAAGTCTCCCATTTAAAATGTTTTAGTAGGAAAAGGCAGATTTTACAAACTGAACCAGAAAAAGGACTTTCAGCATCTTTGTCACATTTTAAATTTGATATTATGCACAGCTGTTAAGGAAGTCTTTAACTTAATTTTGCTTTTGCTATCTACATGAAGTTTCTGCTTTCTGGATGCTCCTTCCTGTGCAAAATATGAGGACTACAAAGCAATGGCTGTCTCAGTCTTTTTTCCTCTTAGAATTCAATTTAAGTCTCACATTCTCGGATTTTTGGCAAGAAAATGGAGTCAGAGGAGTCACCCAGAATATCAAAAACTCACTTAAGAAATTCATTTTGTTACACTACCGAGTGGAAGACCACAAAATAACTTTTGACAGGAGTCAGTCAATACTTCAGAAGGCAACAACATACTACAGTAGGTTAACTATGGAAAAGCTCTCAGGAATATATGTGGTATCTGCCTGAACTAATCACGAAGATTGAGAATTTCTTCTTAAAAAGACATATGCTGATTCAATCACAGAACTCTGACTAAAGGCAGGAATTTCTGGCCAAGTGTTTGTGGGAAGTCAGACTAGATGATCCTAAGGTCTTTCCTAATCTTCACATCTGCCTCAAGGAGCACATACAGATCGGGGTTGTATAACCTCCATGTACCTCAACATTCTGGGCATGTTACTGACATAAATTTGTTTGAACTCTAGATCACAGGGTACCTGATCATCAGAATATCCATCAGCTGCTCCCTTGACAGCTCATTGTGATGGCAGAACATGAGGAGAGCTGGTTCAGTTCAACCTGGAAAATAAACTCAGCATATCCAGAAAACTGTGCTGAATGTAGCAAAGAGGGGAAGAACCCCCTGCCCCAAAAGTTTTGCTCATGAATTTGCTCCGTTTGTAACAGTAACAAAGATAAAGATGAGCTGACATTTCCCCTTTAATAGCACAAACACTGCTCATGTGCTGATTTTGGGACAAAGGGCACATAAAAGCAGCGCATTTGGGAGGCTGCTGGAAAGAACCATTTCCAGGTAAGATTGGAAATGTTCATCCACTCTTTCTGGTGACACTGTTGTCTGTCCTGCAGCTGAAAGCCAGCAATTGTGAACAGCAGCAGTACCGCCAGCTTGATTTTCACTTGTATTTGAGGCACAGAGGCCACTTTGAGCCCTTTTCATCCACACAGCAAAGCTGACTTGCAGCAAATGAAATGCCACATCACGTTATTCTGTGAAGAACTGCTGAGAACAACACTGCTGAGCACTTAAATCAAGGAAAGGTATGTCCTTTGGCAGAGGAATGAGACACAGACATGTACCCACCATGTGCCTGAACAGAGGAAGGGGTTGCAGGACAAAGGGAGTTTAATGGAAGCCAGGACATCTCCTTTAAATGTGAAAACAATGTTAGAAGCACTATGACACAGACAGTTGTCTGACCAGGCAGCTGTACACACCCTACAGTCACAATTCTACAGCTGTATTTATCCTGATGTTACGTACTTTACAGCTGAATTAGGGAATAAAATAAAAGCAACCTGAGCAGTGAAAATTTAAAACTATTATTAATCCTGTAGACTAATAATATTAGTGACTGTCCGCCTACAATGATATATAATAGACAGGGTAGCTACTAAACCATTCAAATAATGTATTTTAGAAGTCTGTATAATCCTTCCTATCTCCCCCTCCTCAAATATTTATTTTCTATAGCAATAATGACCTCAGTATTCAAGGCAGCCTTTGAAGATTAATGACCAGTGGAGGTTAATGGTCCTCAGCTATTCTTCAAACCATCAACTCCTCCCAGCCAGTCATTAATCCACAAGAAAAGCCTTAATGCTTCACTTATTACTGCTTAAGCATCAAGCCTGTAAATTTTCATGGCATTAAATCTCAAAAAGTAACCTTTTTCTCTTCATGGACCTCTATTTCAACAAAGCAGACAAATGAGATGAAATGAAAGTACCTTCGTTTTACGGGGATTCTCCTCAGCTTTACCAAAGAACAGCATTTATTTCTTTTGGGCACTTTCATCTTTCCTGTCAAAAAACGGGTATCAAACCTTCTTGAGCCAGCTGGTCTCTGACACATCTATAAGTACGTGATCTCCCCCAGCTCAGCCCAGCAGGAGAGCACAACAGAGGACGTGGCACTGCACAACTCAGGTCACACAACCCGGTTTCTATCACAGCTCTGCCTCTGGCTGTTGGGCAACTTGGGAAAGTACTCCCACCTCCAGAGAACTTTTTCCTTTCATTCTTTACCTGTTTAGGTTAAACTGCTTAAGGGTAGGAAGAGTTCTACTGTAGGACGAGGACGGAGAGACCTGGATTTCAGCCCAGGTTTCTATTCCATACTTCAACATAAACAATTGCAACAAATCTCTTCCAAGAGCCTGCTAAACTCAACATTCCCCTGTACATCATTTTGTACACGGAAGTGGTACAGTGTGTAAAAACCATTGAATCACAGAATGGTTTGTGTTGGAGGGACTTGAAAGCTCATCAGTTCCAACCCCTCTGCCATGGGCAGGGACAGCTTCCACTATCCCAGCCTACTCCAAGCCCTGTCCAGCCTGGCCTTCGACACTTCCAGGGATCCAGCAGCAGCCACAGCTTTTCTGGGCACCCTGTGCCAGGGCCTCCCCACCCTCACAACTGCTCACCTTTCCTCCAAACCACTTATTAGTCTTTTAAAAAGTCATGATAAATTATTTGCTTTATTCTTTCTGGATGCCAACAGAATAAGCCATCAAAAATGACACAAAAATGAAGTCTTTCTTCAAATAGTGACATCATCAATCACACTTAATCTATAACCATTCAGAAGGTCAATTATACAAATGTGTCGAATTTAGACCCATTTGATCAAGGCAGCCCATCAATCATCTAAAGGGTGGCCTTTCTTTGCCCTTTTCTTTCCCTCTCTCTTATTCTTTTAAATGGACATCAAGTTTTACATTCTTTCCCTATTGTAATGCTCTAGCTAATAAGATGTGTTTACAAAGTGTTCACAACTCCGACGTTCAAAAGAAAATGAAAAATTCTTTGTAGGGTTCAGTGTCACAGATACAACAAACACAGCAAGATTTCTTTATTCCTCAACCATTTTCTTTGAGGAAAACACCACAACAGATTGAGAAAAATGTTGACATTACATTTAGAAAAAGACTAGACATAATATCAGACTATTATCACGCTCATTTATATTGGCACTCAACGAGCATTAGTTGTGAAGGCAGCAGGGCTGGCTGTCAAACGTGAGCAAATTGACAAGCTATTAGAGTGCCAACTGCAGGGATTCAATTAGAACATTTACTCCAGCACCAGCAAAGCTCTGCTTTTAAGATGAGGCAGAAATGTGGCGTGTGTTGACCAGGAAATAAAGACAGAAAATTAATAGGCATAGACAGAAACGGATCACTTCCTTTCTGGAATATAAGCTACAAACAAAGAGACGAACTCGAAAATAGTAACTCTAAAAAAGGTAATATCCAACATAAATCAAAGGAAAACAGCGTGGGGAAGGCTGTGCCATGTTTCTGTCCCAGAGAAAGGATGGAAAAACAGAAAGACAGAAAAATCTGTGATCTCCTCAAAGCTATTTTGGGATCTCAGTCCCGGGACCTTTCAGCCTTGGACAATGACACTTTGACACTGATTTTCCCCCAAGTATTGAATAAACTTCCAGAAGAGCTGGGGAGTTTTTAACAAGCTCTGAAGGCAAAACAACAACAAACCCACAACCCAAGTCTGACAAAACCTCACCCAGACACGTCTGCACAGAATATTCTGAGTTGTAAGGGACCCACAAGGACCATCAGGTCCAGCTCTAAAGTGAATGGATCGAACCCCTGATATTGGCACTAAATGACACCATCCCCGTTTCCTCACGAATCTTTTCAGTCTTTGCTTCCTCCACCCGCAAGATGCTGACCAGAGACGCACTTGGATGCCACTTCCTACCAAGGAGGCGGATTTGGCTCCGTGTTCCAAAGTGCCACTGCAAACCAGGGTGCAGGGGCTGAAAGGACAGTCCATAAAGGAGGAATGGAAAGATGTTGGGAATATAAGTTTCCACATGGGAAAGGATGAAGGCTCAGAAGAAGAGGGAGGAATCCTACAGGTAACTCCTGCAAAAGTTTGGGCATACTGAGAGAACACTTTTGAAGCCAGATCCTGTTTCCAGATGCAAATCTGGAATTATACCACAGCCTACGAAACAGCATTTATCACCTGCCATGTTCTGTGCATGCAACCAGATAACTAATAACCCCAAAAAGTACCTATGAGGAGCTCCAGTTACTTTACAGACCATGAAATATCTTTCCTTTTTCAGCCTACTTACTTTTAAAGTTTTCCAGATAGATGGCTTGTACTTTGTTTTAGACATGATTTTTGGCAGGACTCTGCAAACAGAAATGCAGACTGAGTAAGGAAAGAACCTACTCAGCAGACTCCTTGCCTCATCAGGAAGGGCACACACCGAGCTAATTTCAGGATCAAAGTCTCACACTATAGCTCTTGCTGATAGGATTTTTTTTTTTTTTTAATGATATTCACTTCTCTTTGTTTTCAAAAATGTTTAGTTCCAGTTTTACTAAGATTAAATAATTATACTCCCTTCTTCATGTTTACACCTTTTACACACTTCAAAATGCTCAGCATGTCCCTCCTCCCAGGGAGTATAATTTTTTACCACTTCCCTATAACCCTTTCACACCCTGCCTCCATTATTTTTGATGTTTTCTTTGATTTATTCAGACACAGAAGTTTGATGGAGGAACAAAATGAAGGCGTTTATGCCAGGTCTGATTTATCAAAATCTACACAAGAATGATTTCAAAGGACAGGAAATAAAAGTTTTCCCTTTTCACATATTTCCAGAATGCAATCAAAACTCACCAAATCTTTAAAAAAAAAAAAAAATATTAACAAGGAAAAAAGAGAGAACACTTTTACTTTAGCTCAGGACAGGAAAGGTACACCAGAGCTTTAAAAACTCTGGACTGGAGAATAGCAAGATAAGGGAAGTTTGCTTGAAACTGTTATGATAAAAATGTGTATGAAGCTTGCATGGAAAACTGGTATGTGTGATAGGGGGAAAAAAAGGGAATAAAAATTAATAGGAAGTGGTGTCGGAGCCTCTAAAGGTTTCACTGCTGTGAGCTAGAAGTGACAACATCTCTAATGGGTGCCAGAGATAGGAATGTCCTGTGTGGATTTTCCCCCCATGAGTGACAATAATCATAAAGATAGAGCATCTGCACCATCACATTTTATTTCATGCCATTTATTTGATTTTGGCTTTTTGATGTTGGTCTTTGGAGGAAATCAGTTTCTGTAGAAACAATTTTGTCGCCGATGCAGCAGGCGAAAAGTTGTGTCAGTGAAAAGTTCGTTTATGTACCATTTTGAAATCTGAGGGTGGTTTGGGTAGAAAAACAACATAAACTGTACTGAAATGTCTGTTCTATCTGTGGCTGCACTAAGTGCCCTGACCCAGTGGACAACCAGGGCTTCACTGCATTGCATCCAACACATGGAGAAGCCTCCTCCCCTCACTCTGCAGGCAGCCAGCAGCTGAGGAAGAAAAAGAACCCAAAAATTTCCAACTCCAGCAGAATTAGGACCTTTCAGGCACAGTCCCAAGGGAAGAATTCTGTCTTAGCATCCCACTTAATGCAAGAGAAGAATCCTGTCTTCAACAATTCTCTGCCTTGATCCTAAGTCTCAAGAAACAGATCATCCCATCTCACCTATTCCTGATGGTTTTCCTAAGCGGAATGAAATCACTGCAGTTTTTCTTGAAAGCTGAGACAGCTCTTCTTGTCTTCCTAGAATGATCTTCCAAGAAGTGCTGCTACAGAGCTGTTGTGACCATAGGAGGAACCCTGTTGTGTCAGAACGAATCGCAGAATGGGCTGGAAGGAACCTTAAAACTCACCCCACACCTTCCACTATCCCAGGTCACTCCAAGCCCTGTGCAGCCTGGCCTTGGACACTTGGCTTCAGCGTGCACACAGTGAACGCTGCATCAGGCCCTGTACATGTGCAGAGCTGCATAGGTGCATTACCTAGGAAAAAAAAATCAGTTTAATTCACTCTGCACAGAAAAGAGCTAAACAGGTATTAAGGATCCAATATGATTTCAGTAGATTAATGGAAACCAGCACTACCACTCCAGTACCAGGAGTGTTATTTCTATAAATAACAGAAATATCTCGCTGAGGAGAGAATCGGACCTCGACTGCTCATGGAAATAAAGCTTTTTCTCTCTCTATGGCAGTTTTGAAATCTCATCTCCAACTCTGAAAATAGAAATCTCAAAATTATTCTCAGTTAAATCCATAGTAGCACCGACCTTCAGTATCTGTAATGTTCAAAGGAAAAGACACTTGCACTTCTGATTGACAGATCCATTGCAAACACAGTCTCAGCAGCTCCAGTGTGAATGTTGAGAAATGCAACCTGAGCATCTACAGCTCATTCTTTCTCACTTACTGAAGCAGCTTTTCCTTGTCAGGAGGACTGCACAATCCAAGATTCAAGCCCTACAGATAACAAGCAATCAGGAAACCACTCTCATGTCTGAAGTGATCTTAAGCACAGGAGTGACAAAATAAAGAACACCTTCCTTTAAAATTCCAAATCAATAGGAAAGTGCCTGCTTTCAATTAAAATATTGAGTTATATTTTGTGTTTACTACTTGGAGAATCCACAAGCCATTTAGGTAAAATACTAATACTGAAACCTTACACCTTAAAACAAACTCCAAGCTGCAAATTAGGCAAACCTCAACACAGCGACCGTGCAAGTGTGGTTGGAAAAGGTAAATCTGCTTTGTTCATTCTGGAGAAAAGCTTTCCACCATAGAAACTCTTCCTGGGAGAGACCTTCCTTGGATCTTTCCAGCTTGGGATTCCACACCTGATTCCTAGAAGCCTTGACATGCCAACCCCTGTGCAGACCATGTGGCACAAACACAAGTTGAAAACCAAAGCACACAAATTCAAAGCCTGTGCTCCTCAGAGCAGTCTCCAAACAAACCCAAACCAGAAAAATACAGCCAAGTTTCCGTAAGGGCCAGGGATTAAGAAAGAAGCTTGTGATATTACCTGCCTCCATTTATTTCTAGTGAAAAGTACTCAAAAAACACCTGAAGAATCGCCTTAAAACCTTCCAGACCTAGAAAATACTGTTACAGCTTTAAGTGCTTTTGCCTCCAACCCTTCCAGACCCTCTGCTATCTAAAATGTTAGATAATGCCTCAGTGGGTTACCAAGTTAAACCCCCTCGTTCGTGGCTGAAAAGCTCTTGAATACCTGATCAAGCAAGATCAAAGCAGGTAAGAGCAGTAAAGTGTGTAGTCCCTGTTTAGGGACTTGAGGACCATCACTTCCGCAGCATGTTGGAAGTAATTTTCTCTGGTGACATGCTATGTTTTGTCTTACTGAACATTTAACCTCTAGATCTGGACAGCACACATTTGGCACCAGCACATTTCTTCAGGGAACACCAGAGTGGTTACTTCAAGTGACAGTTTTCTAATTATTCTGTCAAGCATCAATCTGTGAAGTTCCCAGTTCCTCAGCACCCTGATTGACAGGGCAATCAGCACTTTACTTAAAGCTGCTAGAGCTGTTCTGGACTGACAAATGCTTTTAAAAAATCCAACCCAACCAAGCCCTCCTCCCCAGCGTGAAATGGGTGTGGAATATTTGACTTCCAAAACAAACCCCCACTTTCTGCAAATACAATTCCCCAAAGTAACCAAAAAATTGCATTAGCATATAAAACACACCTCTGGAGAAGGAAAAGCTGACCAAAACAATATTTAGTTTTCAATTACAGTAATTCCTTTGTGGCATTTTATTTTCGAGCAAATCAGCTGATGAAAATACATCCAAAACAGCGGAGGAACTGAGATTGCACAGGCAGTTTTACTAAAGTTTTCCTTCTCTTAAGAGAGGGAAAAGAGTCCCACCTTTGAAGCACTTTTAGCTTGATTCCAAGTTCCCCTGGTTTCTGATAAACATCATCCTCTGCCGAGGGTGGTGTTACCCTGGGGCCTTACAGCACCTCTGACTGTAAGAAGTGAGAAAATGAGCGATTTGGTGAGGGATAAACAATTATCCCTGCACCAAGTTCAGTGAATAGTAAAAGCTATTTAGCAGTCATGACCACGATTTCCTAAATAACATGAAAGTACTTCATGCTCTTTATCCACCGTGTAATTAAATTCAACACCAGGGCTGAGATTTTGACCAAGAAGCTGGCACTAGAATTAGACAGGGTTTGATTTATATGCCAAGATGCTGCACCTGAGAATTCAGTAGTAGAGTTGCTCTTCTTGGCTTGCTGGGACAATCTTGAATTGGTATTGTTCGACTTCATACAAAGGGGAACTCTCTCACTGTACAGAACTGCAGCAAGGATATTAATACAATACCTGCAGGATACTAATAAAGAGTTTCTACTGAAAGAAAATTTGTGCTAGATTTTCTCCTTTGGTTTGAAACGGTAAATTACGAATAACGCATAAATATGAGTAAGTTTGGCGGCCGGCTTTTTATGGTGAGCACCCTGGAGCGTTGTGTGGTAAAACACACTGAACTCAGCCAGAGTAACAAATAAAGGAAATACCAAGTCGGGTGTCAAACAAAAGGGTGGAAGAGTGCAGCAAATTTTATCCCTGATAAGAGTGAGCTGCAGAAAAATCTCTCTCTAAATTTAATTCTATTTTTTTTTTTTTTTGGAGGATATTAAATACAAAAATATATTCACACAAGAAATCCTATTTTTTCTTGGATTTGAGTCAAAACTCCCAATAGTTCTTGACAGAAGGGAATGACAGAGCTGACCACTGATACTGCAAGTGGCAGAAGGAAGTTCTTTGATAAAAAGCCCCACACTGCAGTGGTCAGTAAGGTGGAAGCTGTTCAACAGGTCAGGGGCAAGGCTGAACCCATCTGCTTTTCCTATGGAAGTTCAACAGATGTTCAGCATTATTAAGAGTGTTAAAGGAATGTTGCTGATATGTAGACACTATCTTTGCTCTTTTTTTTTTTTTTTATTTTATCTGTTCAGTTCAATTACTCCCACAGTTTGTATGACTAAGTGAAAACAAAAATGTATTTGAGATTCTCTCAAAGTAATACACACAAAAATCCCAGAACAACTGTGCAGAGCCCCATGGAAGTTTTGATTAAAGGCAAATCCTTCACAATTCAGAGAGCACATACTCAATCAATGGTTGAAGAGGAAAACCTCCAGGGAGCAGCAGGAACTAAACAATTCTGATAAGGTTTCTGTGACTTTTCAGCAAATAGTAATTTGCTCCTTTATATTTCTTCAATGAGAAGTCAAGCATTGCAGTCCCAAACCTTTAAATCAAATGATTTGCTGGGCATCAGGCATTCAACTTTCACCATCTACTATAAAATATTGACTCTGCACATTCATTCATTTCTACCCAATAATTGATTCTTCTTTTTTTGCCTGTTACAGACCCATAACAGTATTCTGGGAGGTTGACTTAATCAAGATTTAGTTAAGAAAAAGAAATCCTCAGCATTTTCAAGTTTTAATCTTGTCTGGATTAAAACTTGCACCACGTAAGCATGTACGTAATCTATTTTCTTAAAGAGATGTTTTAACTTTTTTCCCGTGTTATCAACTATTAATTCCAAATCTACCACTCCCAAGAACTATCCATAGTTTATACAAAGGTTTCTGCTGGGAAAGGTTCCTTTCACAGGGCTGGCATCACTCTGTCACAGGACAGAGCCTTATGTACATTTTTTGCTGAACAACCTTCTCAGCGGGGGCCTGTCTGAAGATGCAGATTTCATTCCCTTTCCTTGTTAAAGTGAATACTGAATTCCAGCTCACCTGTCAGCCACCCAGAAATGCAATTTTATGGCACTGATAGTAGGATTGCTGTGTTTCCAGTTCGTGGGAGAAGGATGGTAGAGGACAGTGGGAGCCACAACAACTCCAGCTCCTCTGCCCTGAACGGTTTTTTTGCAGCAGCGGAGGCTCCTTCTCCCCCACGTTCCCAGGGAATGAACATCTGGTGCTCTGCAGCTCTTTGGTTACTCAGGCTTACCCTTAAATAATTAGAAATGGTTTCTAAAGTACAGCAAGAGCCAGCACTGCATACAAAACAGGCTGTGCAGATGCGCACACAAGTTGTGTTAGAGCAGCAGTCGGGTATAGATCTGCAGATTTACTCACGCAGGCACCCTCACCACAGCAAACTGCACGTCAAAATTAAAAAGAAAGTTCTCTTTTCCCTCTGCTTATTTGATGAGTAAAATATATATGTAAATGAAATAGAATACGACATCCATAGCAGAAGATTCAAGGTGAACATGGTTTTGTAAAAGCAGCCAAATATCTTTTAAATTCTTTTGGAATAGCTGCAGTAGTACAATACCTGGTTCCATCCTGGCCAAACAGAACTAATTATATGACTAATTGCAACAAGTAAGGCTACCTTATTCTTAATTGAATCTTCTAATTGCTTGGAAAAAAGTCTTTAAAATGTTTGGTATTTTTCTGCTGTAAACATCTGAATAATTTTGGAAATTTCAGGAAAATCTATTTGGCCAGACATTATCCACCTGTCTTTCCACATACAGGCACTAATTGTCTTTAAGCTGGGATTTTCCAAGCAATTTGGTTCAAAACGGTTTAATCTTTTCCCATAGGAAATTTTATGAAAAACTAAGTTTTTAGCTCCTTTCCTTGTGTCAGTTCTCTTCTCTTGAAATGTGTGGTTGTCTACCAACCCCAAGGAAAATCGACAGTTTCCATTAAAAGGATCTCAGATTTCAAAAAAACCCCCTTCAGTTAAAGTGCCAGTTTCTGTTAAAATTTAGGCAGTATCATCACAAAAACCAAAAAACAAACAAACAAAAACCCCCCAAACAAATAAACAAACAAACGAACAACAAACAAACAAAACAAAAACCCAAAAAAACCACAAACCAAACCAAACAAACAAAAAAAGCTTTGCATTTCTATTCTGCTTTACAATGGAGACATAGGAAAATTCTTGGGAATTGGGACCCCCTTTTCCCTTGATAAGCCTCACTTTAGAGACTGCTGAGTATGACAGACACAAAAAACGCAACATCTTTTGAGAAACAGGACTAAGTTTATCTTCCTGTAAGAGGGCAGTTTTTCATTAGAAGGTGATACTAAACCTCTAGCAAAAAGCCTAAGAACTACTCATTCGTGGTAGATGTGGGCTTGATTTGCCATGCACTTAAGCACATGACATGCTTTAAAAGTGAATAGACTCATTTATTTCAGCTTTATGCATCCACTCAGAATAATAGATAATAAAACATTCAAACTTGAAAGAGGTTTGAATATCTTGTTGAATTTGAGCAAGACTATGAAGTTGTGAAATAATTCAGTCCTACCTGAAGCAAAACACAGATTCAGGAGAAATAGCTTTTGTCTTCTTTCATTAAGCCATATTTCAAATAATTTCTGTCTTTTCCAAAGCTTTTCCATCACCCTCTAAGACCCTTTTTTTTTAAAAAAAAAAAGCATAAATACATCTTTACTCTAAAAATCTTAGCAATATCAGGCCCTTCTGTCATTAAATGATAATTTTATGATGGGAAAATGCTTGTTAATTTTGTCATGGTTCACCATTTTTTCCCTAAATTGAGTCTGATCAATAAGAAAAATATGAAGTCCTATCTACCTGTGCTCCATCCATCCAGGGTGCTTCTGAAATGATAAGTAAAACCAGCTGTTATTTATTCCACTGTCACAAGACAGCACAAACGGCTGAAAGCACCTACTCGAGGTACACATTTCATCATCTGGGCCAGCTTATCAGGAACAGATGGAGGCAAGGTGATTAAATTTCTTCATTTTGATTGAAAGAACAAACACTTTCCTAGACAGCCATAACACCTACTTAAAAATAACGAGTATTAAAATGTGATTTTCTCTATGGAAGAGTTTAAGTAAGGACACCTACAACTTTTCTTTTAATACACCATTTCCTACCTGTATTGTCAGATTATTTGTCTTTCATTCTCATGTATGTGTGCTAGGCAGATGATCTAAAAATAGATTCATAATACATTACTCATCTCACCAAGATGAATAACCAAATTGAGTTTCCTAAAATATCTTCTCTTTTTATCCTCGCTAATTGTGAAATGAGTAATACAAATCTTCAAAATTTAATCAATTTGGAAATCCCAGTGAAGAATTAAAGACTTTTCTGATGCATTTTACATGGCATTTCCTCTTACTGGGAGATCCCAAGACACGCAAACACAACTGCACATTCTATTGCATGTGCTGGACATGACACCAGGCTTCTGGCAGTCAGAGATGCTGGGAAGGTGCCAGGATGGAGATTTTCTGCCTGGATCCATCACCTTCCACCTGAGGCCCTGGTTTGGAGTGAGATGGCGACACCAGGCTCTGACATTACACAGACAAGTCCCGTAACCTGTCCCATAACCATTCCCATGCACTTCCCAAACACTCCCCGCCACAGGCTCAGCCCTCCCAGCTCATCAGTGGACACCTCAGAGAAGTCCAGATTCTCCAACCCCCAGCACTAATAACCACAGGCAGTAACAAAATCTTTTCTCACTTTGATCTCCAATCAAGCACACCTTCGAACACGCAGGAAAGTGCAACAAGCCTTGACCACAGAGCAGCTGTCTCAGGAAGGTGATGCCCTTTGTGTTCCAAGGAAATGGAAATTCCTGCTTTTCTGTCCCTGTTTTAGAAAGGACAGCACTACAGAGAGGGTAATTAGCGCACAAACATTGCAAATTCCATCCAAACCTAACAGCTCAGTCTGTGTTTGGGTTCATCCACAAATTTTCCAGCATTTACCATCTAAGAAAACATTTGTGAATCTTCCCTATTCTGCCACAAAGGAAGCAATTACAAAATCACTGCAAGTTTTCCTCTTACTTAGGAATTTTATTTTCATATCCACTTTTTAAGATTTATTATAGCCTACTATAAAATTCCAAAAGGCATTCAACTTGTCAGTGCCCATAAATAATGGCAGATTCACGTTAAAGTATATTTACATATCAATTACTTAGGACTCAATACTACACATGCTCTTGAAAAATATTTTACTTTTGGTTATAAATCAAGACAATTCAATTATGCATTTTAAGTGCATAATTGTCCTTCCATTTTCATAAATATTGTCAATATGCTATCAGTCTCTAAAAAGGCCTCAATGATATGAAAGAATGACTTGGCAATATTTTAAGTGTTTTAAAAGATGAATAGTCATTTCATATTAATTCTGCAAAACTGCAAAGGCACTTTAAATTTCTTTAACAAACTATATAATTTTTGGTGAATATTTCTAGATGGTAGATAAGTATTATAACCCACAATACACACAGAGGGATGAAAACAGCAGACAGAGCCTCGACTTCCAAAAGCGCCCCCTAAATTCAGATATCACCATTTTCAGATGCCCAGCTGGAGCTCTGTAGGGCCATGCAGAGTGTGAACACTGGACTAGCAGCCAACACTTGTGGAGCAGGGTAGTACAGCAAACACATATTGCTCACTGGAGTAACTCTTCTTTTAAGAGAAGAGAACTCAGCTTTTAAGAGTACTCAAACCAGCATATGATGCTTCACCCTCTTGTGTGAATCGGAGAAACACACAAGGCATAAAGAATTTTCATGCTGTGTGAAGAGGAGCTGGGTAATGAAGTGTGTAAAGGGTGCATGATATGTGAATGAGGAAGCAAAAAGATTCCTCATGAGTCTGCAAGAACAGGGCTCCTCTGCGTTATCTGAAAAGACACGAAATCTGACAGTTCTAACAAATTCAGCACTAACACTCTGTGTTATGTCTGCAGCTGAATCCTATCTATGTTTTCCTTTTCTCTCCAACGTTGTATGCCCACTGACATGGACTGCACGTGTGATAGGCAAAGTTATCTGTTCCTACCTATTTCGGGGTTTGCATTATCGTAAGACTAAGAAATCCACTGCTGACAATCAGTTAAATGCAGACAAACTGTCCACAACCAGCCTATGCTCTAACCATGATGAGGTTCACTATCACAGAAATGTGGCATTTGGAATTCTTATATTTTTAAAACTTCCCCCCTAAAACTAACGAGTGAGAACAAACAGTCCAGAAACACACTAATATAGCTACCACGTTCCAAACTGCCTGAATGTTTGGAGATGTTTGGAGCGGTCTGAAATGAACTAGCTCACTCAATTCTGAATTAATTCATCCAAAATAAAGACCAAATACATTATGCATGGCAACTTTATTTTTATTTCTGAAATCTAAGAAAAGAACATCCCAAATCTTTCCTCTTAGTATAATGTCATGCCTTCTGTTGCCACATAACAGACTGCAAATGTTAAGAACGCTAATACTAAAAATCCCTGAAGCTAAAAGGATAAACCAGCGATAAAAATGTCTTGTATAATAAGGATGTATAACTGTATTCGTTTCACAGCAAACACAGCTGGAAAAGAAGTGAATCGCAAAGTTATGGTTTAATGATATCCTCTTTCAGAATTCTGGTCACTCTCTCAGACAGCTGGAAAATAAAGCCCCAAGACCTCTGCTTGACACAAAACTTAGCAGTGAGGCACATCAGTGCCATTACTGTTCGCACCACCGAGGTGGGCAAAGAGATGCATTTGAACATAAGCAAACAGGCAAAGCAAAGTGACAGGAATAATGATGTCTATTGCACATAATTAGGACAATAATCTGAATTTGGACTAGATAATAGCTCAAGGAAAGAAAAAAAAATAAAATCTTTTGTGTGTTTGATAATAATTATTCCCTGGATATGAGCTAACAGGTGTCAATATGGAATATTTTTTCCAGAGAAACGTTTGTCTTTCTGTCAATAGTATTTTGCCTAAATGACAAGCCAGCAGTTGCTAATATCAATTGATTTGGTGAGTCTTTAGTCACATCATCAATGACAGGCATCAAAGAAGGTTTTGAGAGAACTTTAGCGGGAAAAGGAGAAAAAGAAAAACAAACCATGCTAGCCTTTAACTGCCTGTGTTTCAGTGATAGTTTCTAATAGGTGTCCACTGCCAAGATCAAGCCTGGAGTCTGCTGATGGTAAAACAAACCTGTTTGCAGCTTAGCTGGCTTTTGTAAGAGTTTGTGTGACCAAGTTTTGGTAGCATGGGGTTAAGAGATGGTTTCTGTGAGGAGCTGCCAGAAGCTTCCCCCGTGTCCGATGCAGCCAATGCCAGTGGCTCCAAGACAGAGCCTGAGCCCATCAGGGATGGTGGCAACACTTCTGGGATAACAGAGTTGAGAAGGGCACAAAAACCTGCACTACAGCAGCTGGAAAGGAGTGAGAACAGGAGAGGAACAGCCCTGCAGACACCAGGCTCAGTGAAGGAGGAGAGGCAGGAACTGCTCCAGCTGCCAGAGCTGAGTTTCCCCTGCAGCCCATGGAGATCCAAGGGGCAGCAGATATTTTTTCAGCTTTAGCCTTTCAAAAAAATCCTGTTGAATCTTACACTCATCATATGGCAATCAGGTCTTCAGCACGAATGAAAACAAGCACCTGGGGAGCTTGGTAAGGATGTGAGAGCCCTCATGGATGAGGACTGCGTGGGGATGCCTGAAGCAGGAATTCACGCATGCTGGGGAGAGCCAGGCACCACCCACAACCTCGGCAATACCGAAGGAAACAACCACTCCTACATCACTGTGGGACAAAGGGGGATCAGTGAAGCTCCTGCATTGTCTCCCAGCAGCTTGAACTGCCAGAATTGAGACATCTTTCCCTTTCCTGCTAGTATCTAAAAAGAGGGAAGACTGCACTTTTCCTGCCAGAACAGATGCACAGCCCAAACTTACAGAAACAAGACAGGCAGGAAGGAGGAAAAGGAAAAAAAAAGAAAGAAATAAAAAAAAGCAATTGGAATTTAGACAGTGAATAGAAAGGAATACAGAACCATTGCAATGACCTGTCTAACCTAGGAAGTATTGGATATGGCAGACTGCAAACAAGACCAGCAGAGTATAAAAGGGTCACTGGCTCCAGGGACAGCATTTCCATCCAAAAGCCAGTGGGCAACCTTTCGCAACAAAAAACCCCACACTTTTTTTCTTTTCTCCAAGAATTATAGACACTGACCACTGACAGATTAAACCAGCAGCAAACCAGTGCAGATCTTCATTTTTCCTGAAAACAATATCCTCGGCTTCACTAAATCAAATAATGGCATATCTATTTTGGGTTTTATTGTTTGTTTGGGGTTTGGGGTTTTTTGGTGTATTTTTGGGGGGATGGTTTGTTTTTGCTTTAATACAAATAGACATTTTAAAGACAGCTAAAGAGACAGAAAGATATATATTTCAAAGTGCAGTTGAACATTTTATTCTGAAAGATTTCTCCTCCTGCAATGTCCTTAACTCTGCCAGCACAACTAAAAGACAGTGGCTCTCCATATTAGATCCCTGAAGACTATTTTTTGTTTATTCCTTTAGTCTCCAGACATTTAGATATTTACAGAAATTAATTGAATCTCAAGTTCCCAAGAACAATTTTTTATCTTTTCAAACAAGGTGGGAATCAAGTTAAAGGCCACAGGGAAATCACTGACCAGATCCAACCTGTGAATGCTGCATCAGCCACAAAGACCCTTGGGACGGAAACCCTACTATTAGTTAAGAAAAGACAAGATTCATTCCATTATTGGAATATTGAATATTCGTGAGCTAATGGACATGGTGTATCAGCAGAGGAAATAACAGACATTTGCTATATTTTCTGAACAGAATGAAATAAAATGTGAAATGTTTCGCCCTCTGCATCTTCAGTCAGTCAATGCCAGGAATGGCAGAGCCACAGCATAAATGCCTATTCCAGGCCCTTTCCATGCTCCTTTTTGCTTTCTCTGAGTAGCAGAGCTTCACTAGCTCTGGTGTAGGCAGTTAGAAACAGAGTTAAGCAGTAACATATAAGCAGAATGTATAACAAATAGGAGGATACATTTACAAGTCAAAAGTTGGGCACGCAGATGTTCTATGGCTGAGAACTACCAGAATTCCCTTTTTGTTTTAAAACTGTTTAAACTCAGTGAGCCTCATCACCAAAATTAATACCTGCTGTTTGTGCCGCAGCAGACAGTGGGAACTACTCAGCACAGTGATAATCACCAGCTAAGTTGTGTGGCTGAGACTTTACTGCACCTGCTCCTCTACCACCAACACGAGTTTCAGAACTAAATTACATCTCAGGCAAACCCAGATCATCACACGAAGCACGCACTGCAGAGCGACTCAAACAACTCAAACAACAAACACTAGAGACATCAAGGTACCAGGTGCCTAAAAAATATGCAGGGAGAGTTACAGCTGCAAAGAGCTTACAATATGAAGTTGACCTGTGCTTATTTTGTACTGTAAGTTTTCTTCGTAATTTTGCCTTGAAATTTTGCTGCAAACCATATCCACCTCTACTTGCAAACATTTTGTCACTTAAGTGCTGCACAGAGCATACAATTACAGCAATGTAATTGTCACAGGAAGGTGGCATTTAGGAGCTAGCATCACATCACAATGAACATGGGGAAAACGACCGGAATCACAGAAAAAGTGAGATAAAGGAGATGAAGGCAGATCCACAAAAGGAAGCAATATGTTGAAATAGGGACCTCAGCTGCGATGCTTCGGTGCAGGAGATGGGAAAGATGATCAAAGCCCTCAGACAGATTTCCATTAGTAAAAATTTCAACAGCGACCACGTTCTGGCTCCACACAAAAGCAGAACTCCACGTTGGCAGGATGGGCAGCTGGCACTGCTCCAAAGCCCACGCCTGATCAATATTCTCCCAGCAGATACTCCAGTTCTGTCTGCACAGGGGACCAGTGACCTCAACACGCTTCTCTAGAAATAACTTCTACTCAGTACACACAGACTAATGTCTTCTCCTCTTGTTCAAAAAAGAAAAGAGCAAGTGCAGTTCCATCTGCAAAAGGAAGTGTCAGAATGTTCCAGGCTATGATTCCAGCCCGGGAATGTTAATTAAATACAGGCTATCCTGCAGTGCAGAGTCAGGTATTTTCTAAACCTAGAGCTTTAAAGAGTACAAATCAGCCCTTAGAATTAGCTATTTGCTTAATTTTCCCATTTTTCTCCTCAGTCTACTGTGGCACCACACTATTAGGAACGATATTTGAAGCATCTAAGTCTCACAAATTCCATTTTAGGAGCGAGATGTTCTGAGTTCAGCTCTGCAATGCCCAACATTACAACACCTGCACTTCTGTGTTGAACTGCCTTGAGAAAGCGCCCACTCACAACTCACCAGCAAACCTGAGCATGGATCAGGAAATGAAAAGTCTGTCCAGTGGTTTATACCAAAATAATTCTCCTCCCAGGTTTCCCCTCTAGTAACTCACCCTCAGTGCTCACACCATTACTTGGGTTTTCCAGTGCACTATTCATGGCCCTACTCACCTGTATGGCTGCACAGGGAAGCTCCCAGTCCAAACCCAACATTTTTACCTTTGGATCAGCAGTCAGCAGCTTGAATGCTTGATAGACTTGTGCTTCTTTCACACCTCCACCCAGATCCAAGAAGTTGGCTGGCTTTCCACCGTTCAGCGATATTATATCACACGTTGCCATTGCAAGTCCAGCTCCATTGACTGCAATTGTAAACATCAAGTGCTTATATAGATAAGATTTGTGAAAAGGCTTAAAATGTACACATCTGAGGCAATGTGAATGTTAGGCATTTTCTCACCAAGTTGAGAAGAAATGCCTAATTCAATTAGATTAATAATAAAATGTTGCATTGGCTAAAAAGGTTTGCACAAAATGAATATTATTTAGAGCATAGCTGACTTTTCTACTTATCTCTTCTAAACAGCAAGGCAATTTCTGTTCTACAGAAACTTCAGGAAAATAAAAAACCTGCCATTTCTAAGCAGATTCTTCAGTAGCTTTACTTAAAGGGAAATGGAGTTTAATATTCAGTTGTAACTGGGAATGTCACATTTATACACACACACATACTTTTGTAGTGTCTTTTAAGTAACACAGACTTATTTTTGAAAATTAATGATTAGGTTTTGATGACTTTTCTTGTTTTGTTTTAATTACGGGAAAGACCAATTACATCAAGTTAAAACCTCAGAAACCGAAACCCCTTAGCCTGCCTTCTCTCTGACACCACTCCTGCCCTGCCTGCGTGCTGTGGCCATCATCACAGTTTCCATACAATTTTAGTTTCATTCCCGCAAGAACTTGTGGAAGGACAGACAAAACAGCAGAAATACTCAGCGAAACAGACTGAAATACTGTTAAGGGTGGCCTGAGTGCCAGATGTAAAGAAAGTCTATACACTGAACAAGTATAAATTTGTCTTCAAATGTCTTTTGGATGTATTTGTTCTTACCAAAGCAAGCAATGTTCCCATCCAGTCCTATATATTTTAAGTCATATTTGGCAGCCTCGTTCTCTATGGGCTCATTTTCAGACTTGTCATCCATGGCAAATATTTCTTTTTGCCGAAATTCTGCATTGTCATCAAAGTTTATCTTGGCATCGAAGCAAACAACTGGAGGAGAAAATAAAACAACATCCAGGCATTTAGAGTTTACAGTCAGTGAGAGCTTCTGAAATATTACAGCTACTCTAGCAGGGAGGGGGAGGTTGTTTTGGGAATGGTGCTGCCTTCAACTGAAGCACTAGCATTGAATCCAGCAGGAAAGGGCAGGTTTTCCATAAATCCTATTGAGAAAAGGCACAGCAAGATCCCCACATCAAACAGCCACAGGAAGATCTTCTGTGTTTGCTACAAACGAAGTTCCTGGAAGTTACGAGGGCAGTTTTTATGGTTTGGATGGGTGGGCTGCAGAAGTGCCACAGGAGAGTCAACCTTCCATATTTTGAAAGCAGGACAGATACAACTGGTAACCCCAATCCAGAGCCACGTTTGGTAACATGCAGTCACTCAGAGCTGAGCAACACAAAAAGCTGTCCTTAGCCAGATTTTGAATTTCTGATGGTATTAACTTTACACACGTTAATTCATTAAAGAGCTCAAAACCCCGAAGCCAACATATGTTAAAAATGACCAAAAGATTAGTTTTAAACAAAGAAAATTAAGAAAGTAAATACAAAACTTCTCATCAATATCAACATCCACTATGGTTGTAAAAACAAATTAAGAAGTAGCTAAATCTGACTACATTAAATAATAGATACAAAGGACTGGCTAGCAGCCACAATATTCACATAATCACACCAGTAACAGAAATGCCTGAAGAGTGTTATTTGCCCATTTTCTGACTCATTATTTCTATGGGTTTGCATAGGCAAATGCCTCATTAGATTAAAATGTTCTAAGTAAATGTAAGACTATATACTTACCATATTACTATGCAAGTAATTTCACTTGTACTATATTCAGATTATAATTACTGACTTCAGAGTAAGTGATTTCTCAAGGCAAACCAATCAGATTTAAGTGCCTTTAAATGCTGTGTCCATAAAAATCTAGTAGTTTTTCTGTCTGCTGGGTTTTTTTATTCACATTGCCACTGGAACATGTACATGGTGTTTGTGCATTTGTTCATGTGCATTGTACACATCTGGAGCTCAATGACAATTAAGAAGACAATTTTACTCTTTGATATAGATACACATAAATTGAAATAACAAATCCCACCATGTTTTTTGGTGGACAAGTACCTCTGTTTTTAATATACAATTTCTTAGGAAAAAAAGGTTTGCTGTTTCTTAGGGAACAGCAAACAAACATTTACACAAGCAGGAGAGTCTCAGCTGTATGTCTTGATTGGCATTGTTTTTTTCTTGTTTTGGTTTTTGACGTTGATGGGGGTTTTTTTTATTTTTTAATATTTGACTTGTAACTGATAACAGATTAAATTAAAACCGTATCAAATTTTATTTCAGTGACTGCAGTTTCAGAAAACTGTTCATGAGTGTGTATAATAAATCTGTTGGAAGAGTCTAGATCTTACCTGGTCAACCATCATGTGGGAATGTGTCAAAAGCAGAAACGTCTGCATTTTCTAACGTTTCTAAAGCACTAGAGCTACTTTAATTATTTTTTTTAGAAATGAAATAAAACTATTTTTCTTCTTCAAGCTTTCAGATCCTTAAATTGCTAAAACAACTCAAAGCTAGAGTACAACTGCAGTTTCAGAGCTCTGTTTACCTTACACACAAACATCCTCAATGTCACATTAATAGAAACTCATTTCTACAGAACATTCATCGTTAACAAAGGCCGTGCTGCACAAAGTAGCAGCAAAAACATGTATTAATATTTATCAAACCATTTTCACTATCAAAAGCACATTGTTACATGCATGATAGATTATACAAATGGATTTTTCTTCTAAACAAATATCAAAGAATGCTCCAACACTTATATTCATGAAGTACTTCTGTTGTTTTAGTTAGCGGTGTCGGATTTTTGTCATCTGCCAATTCAACAGTTTACATTGAGAGCAAACAAAACAAAAACAAACAAACAACAAAAAAAGGGCTTCTGACCCACTAGTGTTAACAAAGAATTTGCTAGGATATTAAACAAAAGGAAATACTTACAGCCTAATGGAGATTCACACAAGTGAAAAACACAAAACACAGCAAGAAATAAATCCATCTTATCCATTACTTTGACAAGAATAATGGGCTTCATACAGAGACTTATATTTTATCATTAGGAATGGCTGCATTAAGCTACCCAAATGTTCTTCCATTTGTTTTATCTTAAAGAAGAATAAAGATATTTCAGATGGAGAAACTGCTAGCAAAAAAGAAATAAGCACAGGAAGACTCCTGTGCATTTCTCTGAGCAAGATGACTTTCACAGCTTGAAACGCACTCTCTTTCTGCTCCTCAGCTTCCTGGATGCAAAACACATGGGGAAAAACCTTGGGGAAAACAGCATAAAAGCTCCTACCACCCCTCAGATTAAGCCCTTCTCACTAAACATGCACAGCCATTCCAGAAAAGCTGTCTCAGTAACTTATCCAAATCTTGATTTCCACAGTGCCGCCTCACAGTACTCCAGCAAAGATGCAAGCGAGTACCACCACGGCTCTTGCCAATCTTTAAGGACCACATTTTACTTCCTCTCATTGCTAACTGTCCTCTCCTTCTCTTGCCTCTACTTGTACACCAATTTCCCCTCTTGGTACCCACAAAATAAGCCTTCAGCACCTCAAAGCAATGCAACAACGAGGAGGTAACTGTGGTCCCCCTGGATCAGCCCCAGTGTATTTCAGTATCCCACAGGCATCTTTAGTTCCTCCCCTCTTCACCTTTGTCCAGGTTCCTTGGACAAAAATAACAAATGGAAGGAAAGGTTTCAGCTGGAATGCCAACCATTATCATAAGGTGAAAGCTAATTCAGCTTCTTATTTTCACCCTGCACCTTCTCAGGCCTGCAGTCACAGTGCAGGCAGATCAATGACCCTTTTCCTTCCCAAAGGACGTAGCCAAGTGTCCGGTCCAGCTGAAATTTCTCCTGCGCTTTAGTAGGCTGCAGAGTCATGCACTTTAAAATTTAAATTACCCGTAGGAATGCAAACATAAAAGAACAAGTTTCTTTCCACACAATCTCAGTAATTCTAGCAGCATTAACACAAAAAAACCCAACCCCCCCCCCCCCCAAAAAAAAAAAAAACCCCAAAAAACAATCCACAAAACAAAATCAAGAAAAACCCAACTTTGTACAGGAGCAGAAGAGCAGAAAATGTTGCTGTCTCTCACCAAGCAGAACATGTAGAAGCCAATACTTCCAGTATTTGGATGAAACAACAAAAGGTATTGAAATATAAAATCTGCCATGGGAATATTTATGAATGTTGCTTAAATTACATTACAAAATGAAATTAATGCAAAGTTGCTGCTACATCCTTCTATGCAATTTAATTTATAGTTTGCATAAATAAAGAATTATAATGCATTCACTTGTTTCCTTCAGTTTCTTACCTTGGCCTTCTGGAGTTTCACCAAAGGGATTGACTTCAACCTGAGTGGCATCAATTTTCAAGAAAAGATTATACAGCTTCTTAATTTGATCTGCTGCCTAAATGTGATCAAATGATTTACAATTACCACACATAAAAGTTCATATTTTCAAGGCAAAGGTAAACCATTATCAATTATTTTTAATGTATTACATTGCACACTAGTTCTAGATAATTACTGCTTTTATTTCTGTTTTCTTAACCATATTCATATCGTCTCAAATTACTATAATGTAGCATTATGATACTCTAACACTTGGTAAATGTGCATTTAAAGACTACACGAACTGGAGATTTTCTACAAACTAGGCAGTGCAATTACTATGACAAGTTTAATTTGGGAAGTGACTGTTAATGATGCATTCTCGGGTATGCCGAGATCTGAGTTGCATTCATGTTAATCAGTCTAAAGTCAGGAACCACAAAGCAGTTTGTGCAGTCTGGTGACTTTAGAAAAAAACATCTATTTCTTCTTCCTGCATCAGTCTGAAATGTTTCTCGAACAACTTCTGTCTGAAGCATGCATGTTTACTCACTACAAGGTACTCCTGCTTGTTCCCTGTTATTCCTCACCCTCTACCTCCATGCCTGATTCCGTGGCTGAAAGTGCCACCACTGACTGCTAAATTCCAAGTCTTTTTTTCTTGTAACATTCTTCCACTAATAGAACTACTTAAAAACAGCAACGTGAATGTGTATTAAAAAAAACCCTTTGGTTCATTACACATGTGAACCTATTAGCTGAAATAAATTTGCAGATGAAGTGCACTAATAAAGAACTACTCCATTTTTTTCCCCCTCATTACTGATCAGCTAACTGAAGTACACAACCCAAAAATATCTGGGACCTCTCCTGATAAGCAAAATGAATTAGAATAAAGAAAGTATAAGTCAGCTTTCTCCTACAAGGTCAGTCAGGCTAAAGAAAACATTACAACTGGAAAGGCTCAACCCCTATCCCAGTTTTGCCCAGAGAGGTTGTGGAGTCTCCATCCCTGGAATTGCTCAAGGCCAGGCTAGATGAGGCCTTGAGTGACCTCTTCTAGTGGGAGGAGCCCCTGCCCATGGCAGGGGGGTTGAAATTGGATGATCTTTAAGGTCCCTTCCAACCCAAACCATTCTGTGATCCTGTGATAAAGTTCATTAAAGAGTTACAATTGGGAACCAGCACACAAATTGCTTAGGAAGCCTTCCCTGCTCTAAAGTTATCAGTTGAAACATTCTCGGTGGATTTGACTTTAAAAAAAAAAAAAA